>JADLZN010011003.1:0-56191 GCA_018155175.1 Sinocyclocheilus anophthalmus
AGTTTTCAAATGGGTCCATCGTAGCCAGATCAAGAGACATGTGGCTGCTGGCGGCGAAGGACAGGGGGGGGGGGTAGTGCTAACTAGGCCTTGCTATAGTCCTCAAGCAAAGACTGTCTTGAACACACAAGAACTTCCCTCATTGATCCACTGCCTTTCTCCCTTTTTCTTTGAACAAGGATGCTGCTGTGCGCTCTCCATCCTCTAGCCTCACTAAACAGAGGAACCCGCAACCGATGCTCACCAATCCCAGTCCAGCATCAGCCATTGCCGAGGGCCACCTCGGACTTCTTATGCCAGCTGTAGGACTCACACCCAGATGGTGTACGTCCGACTCGACCCCCGAAATGTCTACTGGACACATTTTCCCCGGGCAGCTGCACACTACAGTTTGGCAGGTGCCCAATGGACTGAGAATACACTCGCTCACGCAGAAGCTGATATCAAATACATGCTCTCTCAGTTGCAGAAAATGACTGTCACTCAATCAGAGCTAAGCGGACATAACAGGCGTGACGAACGATTCCTAGGGGCCTTGCTCGGAGGTGCTGCTGCTGTTGGAACCCTGTTTAAACTGGGAGTGACCAGTGTCAACTCCGTGGGCCTATCTACCCTGAAGCAACATGTAAGTGAGATCCAGACTGAGATGCCCCAGCTGATAGAACAACTCACACTACAGGGCCAAACCCTACAAACTATAGGCAAATCATTGAAGGGCACCCTGGTTGTTCTGAACACCCCGCCCACCAGGCGTGTCCTCTCGAACCCAAAACTAAATCGGAAATCCGACGCTCACACGTTTATTCCAGTATCTTACGACTGATGTTTGCACAAACTCAGCCTGGTCCACGCACTGTATTTCCATGACAGTGAGCTCGGCGGTTCGGATGTTTAGCTCCGGCTCCCATTGACAGCCTATCCATCGGTACTTTCCTCCGTAGCTGGTGCCACACCTGACCCTAGTACAATCAGTGTATCCTCTGTAACTTACCCTTGCCCGCTGACCCTCCCGCAGGTCTGCCACGCAAGCCCCAACCCTACATCCCGAGAAGGATACGGCCTTCTCCCTGGGAGGGTCCATCCTGCTACTTGTTGACCCCGAGCAGAGCGAGATGGTGTTTCTTCTGAATCTACCCATCATTGAATCCGACAGCATTTACAGACTCAAAGACATTGTCACTGTTGGATTTTGGCAGGGAAACACTCACAACAGAATACACACACCAGATATGGTAGACCTCAAAAGGCCCGCCTGCGATAACCCAGCATTATACTTGTCCCCAACCTTGCCCGCGAAACCTCATCCACACCGAAACGCCAGAATGTACCCCTGACCAAAAGACCTTCATTTCGTCCATCTGCCCCACGCAGCCTTCCTTTCGAGACTCCACTGCAGTACTCTGCCCGAGACGTTATACAAAACACGGCATAAGCAAACAATAAACACACCTCTGAATAAGCACAAGCCTCGATAGGGGGGAGGCACAAAAGATCACTCCAACATCACAAAAAAAGAACAGAACCAACAAGCAGAACGAAACTGGCTGCCGGGGCAACTGACCTCGGTTGGCGGTCGTGCCCGAAGTCTCTGTCGCGAACTCGGTCAGCCGCGTTACCAGCACGAAACACCCCATCGAGACCAACCCGAGGTGGCACGTCGCCGTCAACCAGAGTTGTGGATCCTCCCAAGGTGCCATCCTCCACCCTCGTGACCTTGCGCCTGTACCCCCTTCCAATTGAAGATTACCATCCGAGTAGAAATGCCAGCCTTCTCATGGAACATACAATCTTCACTCAACCCTTTGGAACCTGAATTGGAACTGAGCATGAGAAAACGGGGGGTCCCATAATGATTGACAATCACCCAATCGACACAGCGGCCCCAAGCACTGTTCCCGGATCCTGTCCAGAACACCCTTTCGCCGTCGCTCGTCCATGGACCTCTGCCGACCACGGCACTTTGCCTCGGTGCCACAGAGCAATCTGGACTACACCCTAGACGCTCGTCTTGCTTTTGTCCGGTTTAAACACGAGTGCAACGGGTGCAAAGGTCCATGAACAGGTCATGCCACAAGCTTCCCTTCCCTCTATCACCTTCAAACAGAGCCACCGGAACTGATAGGTTACCCCGTCAGCTGGCATGCAATTCCCTAGAATGACCTCACCGCGCTCGCAACACTACTCCACGCTGCTCTCAGGGACAGAAGCGCGCTCTTGGGCGGGGCCAGCGGGCCGCCAGCTCGCTCCGCAGCACAGAGGGACGCCCGCAATACTGGAGACAAGCGTGTGAGCGTGAGGAAGCGGGCGCCCCAACGGAGCGAGCTGAGGAAAATTAGGATCCACCTCTATCATGACAATCCTGATCACCTGACATCTGAAAATCCTGATCCGACCTGCCTCCTGTCAATCTGATCCACCTGCCACCTAGCTATTATGATCCACCTGCTACCCGATCATCATTATCCACCTGCTGTCCGACCATCATGAAAACTGTTGTCTGACGATGTGTGCAGGTGAACTTCGTCAGCCAAAAAGGGGGGCTGTAGCGTCTGCGTATTATCATGCATGAGCGTTGGACTGTTTATGGTTTAAGAGACCCCTTTTAGCCTTTTGACTTTTGCATATAAATTACAGTTCTGGTCAGGGATGTTACTTGTATAGGGGTTGTAAATTGCCAAAAGGTTCTCTTCCGCGTAAATACGATTAGAACCATCCCCCACGAGAATCGCTGAATCGGAGGGAAAAAACAATTCCACTTAGAAGCGTAATGTCCCAATACGAACACACCACCGACCAACTAACACACACACACAGCATAAAGACATTTCTTTATATTTTAGACTATAAATCAGTTCTCTTGTATCTGGGTATATGCATGTGGTGTGTACATTCCCTTGTTGGATTAGATGAGTTACCACTCGTTATTTGTATTATTTAAAGCCATAAAACACTTATATTCAGTTGTATGTGTGTATCTTTGGTTTAATCTATTCTAAATGTTTGTTTGTTGGTATCAATATTATCTGCTCTTTATTACTCAAACAATGATGGACAGTATGTGATTGTGAAACGCATCATGACTCGCACGATATTTTGGGTTAAAACTACGGATGTTCCAGACCGGCCATAAAGCATGAAAATGAGCCATAAAACAAGAGACAAAGAAAATTCTTCTGCTCAAAATCCATGTCTCTCATTGGCTAGTATACACAGAATAGGAACTCTCAAAAGTGATTAGCCCAAAATAAACTTGGCTCAGAAAAACTTCTTCTTCGTTTGAGACAACACCTTTCAGGACTCTCAATACCTTCCTTTTGAGTTTTATTTTCCGGCAGTTTTTTACTTTCAAGTAACGTTAGTCGCTGTGGACTTCTTCTTCAGAAGAACCAGAAGTACAAACTTCCAGCTGACTCCTTACGAACGCATCAAAAGAACTAGGGCTTATCTACCACCTCAGGACTCTTCCTCAGCGATCGAAAAACCAATGCAAGTAACCGCTTAAAATTATTCAGATGCGTGTTTAAGTTTCAGTCCCTTTTAAGGTGATTATTGGATTTTTTGATGATTTTTCAGAGGTTGTGGTTTAGTGATGTGAAATACTGCCATTCTTTCCTATTCTCTATCTTTTCCTTACTTTGTTTCATTCTGTGTATATATGTTTTAGTTAGTTATATGTTAGATATAGTTTCATTTTATTAAATCCCTTATATTCACAATGGATTGTTTCTGTTTGCTGCTCACAATTCGAAGTCAGTGAATGTTTGAACCCTTGCTACATTTGGCTAAGAATTACTGCTATCACTGTACAAAGAAGGACAGTTTATTCTTCCTTGGTCAGGAAAATAATCTTTCCTTGAATTGATAAATGTTTATATTGTCTGCTCGGTGGACGGACAGATCAAATAATTGTAATATTGATTCTGCTACAGTTAATTCGAAGATATAATCTATATATTTATTATGAATCATAACCAGTTGTGATTCGTTATAAATATTCCCCTTTTTAGAGCTAATAAATAATAATAAATGTTACATATTATTTTAGGTAAACAAAAAAAATCAGTGTAATAAGTTAACTATGAATATACAATACATTACCCCTTAAATGTCAACCTGATAGTTTGAATGTTCGTTCGTCTTGGCTCAAAGCCACTTGCTGCAAACTTTTCTTTGCGGAAGCTTTGCGTTAAACAAGCGAGATAATGAAATATTTAATCTCTAATCAATATTTTTTGTCCAATTATTTGCACAGTTAGTTTTGATATTGAGGTAAAAGTTACTTTGCATTTGCTATATAACTGGGTGGAGGTCACGAAGATGACTGAGCAAATTTGATGCGTTTCCCCCTTTTGCAGCAAATTTCTTCTTGCAAGATCAGCAGACAGGCTGACCGTCCTCGATTAAATTGCCTTCAGGACTCTTGTAAAAGCCCAAATATGACCAGACCACCGATTTGGTTCTATTAGATGGCTGAAAAATCTCCCGAGCGCTGTCACTGCCTTCCGCCATTTCCTCTAGTGCAAACAACAACAACAACATTGCATGCTGCTTCTGCGTCTGACTGATGCTGGCTGGACAGGATTTACCGCGAGTTTTCAAAAGCGTGTTAATCAAACAGGGTTTTGATGATAATTAAATTTTAAACGGTAATACTAACCGTCAGGGCATTTTATCATGATTTATCGTAAAACCGGTAATTGTTCCATCCCTACACTAATATAATGAGAGACTCACAATAAATACTCCATATTATACCATTTTTCTTACGTCTTTTGCTTTGATGTGAAACTTTCATGCATCAATCAAAATAAATAGTAAATGTCATTCTTATTCATTTCAGACAATATATAACAGCACAGAGTAACCTTGTATGAGTTTTTAATTGTTCCTGTGGTAAACTACAGAACCCTTCAAAGCCAGTGTGACATCTGATGGTGCTCAATGACTGACGTGCCCAAAAGGATTACTTTGTTTTTGAAATGCAAATAGACAAAAAAAAAAAAGCCAAGCATGCTTAAATAATCCATTTGTAAGAACTTGCTACATGTAAACAGAGCAGGAGGCATGAGACATACATGACACATTCAATCAAATTCTGTTCATCTAAAATCTGTTTGCCATTGCCAGTACAAACTGTTGATAAAGTTCTAGACTACCAACACACACCAGGAGGCTCTTGCGCACACGGGAATTTAATGATTCTCATTCATTAACAGTTCTGTTATCGATTCTTTGTTATCTTGAGAAACAAACAATGGGGAAATTACTCAGTCAGTACATTCATGAAGCTGTCAAATTATGAGATGATTTCCAATTTTAAACAAAAAAGTTAAAATCTGAAACAAATTGTATACAATTCTTGAAGAATTCTCATTTACTGCACAATACTGTTCTAATTTTTTTAAAGAAATTAATCCTTTTATTCAGCAATGATGCATTATTCTGATCAAAAGTGACAGTAAAGAAATGTATAATGTTCTAAAAGTATTGTAATTTAAATAAATGCTGTTCTTTTGAACTTTGTAATGTATTAAAAGAATTGTGAAGAAAATGCATATAAAATAGTTTCCTAAAAATATTAAGCAGCACAATTACTTTCAACATTGATAAGAAATGTTTATTAAAAACCAAACCAGCATATCTGAATGATTTCTGAAGGATCATGTGACACTGAAGACTGGAGAAAATTCAGCTTTGGCGTCACAGGAAATTACATTTTAAAAGTTACTAAAATAGAAAACATACAGTGCCTTGCGAATGTATTCATACCCCTTCATTTGTTTTGTTGCTGCCTTGTTAAACTGCTTTAAATTAGTTTTCCACAACAATATATACTCCATACACCATAATTGTCAAGCAAAAAAACTGTTTTTTAACATCTTTGCAAATTTATTACAAATAAAAAACTAAAATGATTCCTTATCTGGGACAGTTGAAATGTAGCTCAGGAGCATTCATTTTGCTTGTAGATATTACTACACTTCAAGTGAAGTTAACCTGTGGCAAATTCAATTGAATGGTATGATTTGGAAAGGCACACACATATTAATAAAAGGTATAACAGCTGAAAATGCATATCAGAGCAAAAAACAAGCCCTGAGGACAAAAGAACTGCCTGTAGAGCTCAGAAACAAGTTTGCGTCAAGCCACACATCTGTGGAAGATTTCAGAAAAAATTCTGCTTCATTAAAGGTTCACAAAAGCATGTAGTCTCTGTTACCCTTAATAGAAGAAGTTTGAAACAACCAGGACTCTTTCCTAGAGGCTGGCCTCGTTGCCAAGAGCATTGAATGAACCGGGCTTTGGTTAGAGTGGTGACTAAGAACCTGATGGTCACTCTAGTTGATCTCCATGATCATATGTGGAGATAGCAGAAATCTACAGAAAGACAAACAAACATCGCTGCAACACTCCACCAAATCAGTCTTTATGGCGGTGTGGCCAAACTCAATCCTCTCTTCAGTTAAACACATGAAAACACACTTGGAAATTGAAAAAAAAAGCACCTAAGGCCCCTCAGCAAGTACTCTGAAACAAGATTATCTGGTCTGATGACCCTCAATTCCTAGACGGCACTCACTGGCTTTCCGATTCATGAAGGAATCCACAGGCTCCCGCTCTCACCTGCACGTAACCACCCCAACAACGCTACAGGCTTGGGGGTGAGCTGAGCTGCGAGGCGGTCGGTTCATCCCACCTCAATGCCTGTGGGCTGATTTTTCAGCACAGGACTGATGCTCGTTTTAGATGCAAAAAAACGCTCAAGTGTCAGCCCAACAATATGATCACAGAGCAGGCATTTTCACTGATCAACTGCAGTCGCATAGCTTCAGAACCCTCAGACTGTTGCAAAGGTTCACGGCATTCCAATGACAGTGCACCATCTAAGCCCTACACGCACACAGCAAAGTGGCTTATGACACAACTGTGGCATGTCTTGATGGCCCGCCAGAGACCTGGGATGAACCCAACAAATTTTTTCTGGAACCTGAAAATGTGCATACACGCCCTGGCCCCCAACCCAAACCGACGAGCTTGAGATTGAACCGGGGAGGGTGAAGTATGGCAGATAATTGCCAAATGATGATGAGTAAAGCTTGTCGCATCAAACAAAAAAAAAGACTTGAGGCTGTTAAGGTGCTTCAGCTAAATATTTAGTTACTTGAATACTTATGTAATGTACTTATTTCAGTTTTTTATTTTTAATAAATTACGAAGTTGACAATTCTGTTTTTGCTTTGTCAGAATGGTGTATGGAGTGTAGATTGAAGTGGAATTAAAGTAATTTAAAGAAGTTTATCATAAGGCAGCAACATAACATAAAATGTAAAAAACAAAGGCACTGTATATACAAAGTCACTAAATTAAGTTTTTTGCACTTCCGGTGCCTGGTGAGCATTAAAAGACTTTTTTCAAAAACAAAAAACCTTCCCAAGCCAAAACTTTTGAATGGCAGTGTGTTTTCTGTATGTCATACCACAAAATAGTGCTGGGCGGTATACCGGTTCATACCGAATACCGGTGTTTATTTTTGTTATGATATGAATTTTTAAAATATTGCAATACCGGTGTATGTCACTTAAATAACATTCGGAACGCAACACTGTTTGAAACAGGTCCGTTTTCACTGTTGCACTGTGGTGAGGGCACAGCTGTATGTGTCACTAAGCATGAAAGTTCCGAAACTGAAGCTGTAGAACTAATAGAACGTGATGACACAGAAGAACTCATCCACAATATCCACATTGACCGCCACAAATATCCACCGGCCCCTGCCATCAGCGTCTCACACACACAAGCCGCACTTTTTAGCACTAGATTTAGCAACTTTCAGACCCTTTTAGCATTTTTTTTCCATAGAATATTCATACTGACAAACCTAGCGACTTTTTTGGATAAACCTTAGCTATGGTTCAGTTGGAATATTTTGCCAGTGCTGTCCCGCGAGTGCGAGGTCTGACTTTCCCGGAGAACTGTCACCTCTCTCGGCGTCTGTTCTGTGCAGTGAGTGGCAGAGAAGCAGCGCATTCAGTTGGCCTCAACGCAGCCGACTCGTCAATAAATGAGTACAAAACAGTGTTTCCCAGCAACTGTCGCTTACTGATTGTTTGGAATTAGAAATATGAGCGTAGTTCGTCTGTTAATATCACATGCAAACTTTTTTGTTTGTTGTTTTTTTTTAATTTTTACTCAGACGCAGGCAGTGTGCTGCATGAGACAAAAGTAATATAGCCAAAACAACCGCATAGCCGCTCTTTAGTGTAGATGCATGTTGATTTTATCAGACGATGCCGCAATTATAAATGACAGTGACTCCTGGTTAACATGTATTAAAAGGGGTCGTGTTTAGTCACTATTTAGTGTGGTATTTTTTGACAATATTCACTCATCATGACAGTAAAATAGGGCATTCTAAGTCAATATACTGCAGTATTTCCTCTTTCAATCAGTAGAAAATATGGTTAACACCCGGTCATGCGTGAAAAAAAAATACCGTCATGTACCGCGAAACCGGTATAATTTTGAAAAATACCGCGATATAAATTTTTGGTCATACCGCCTAGCACTACCACAAAATACAAAAAGATTTAAATTGCAAGAAACAAATTAATGCTGAAAGATTTTTTTTTCCACTTTATTTACAAAGCAAATAGAAAACAAAATGTGCAGTAATCATCATAACAAAAGCTCTGATGCCTATTCTGCATACTTTAGTACTATATTCCAGCCGCATCGGCGGAAGGACGCACGCGTTTCTGAAGCATTTGTGGAAAAGAACGGAAATAAATGGGAAAGAACCGGTTCTCAATTTCAAGCCTTATCCTATACAATATTAATTCTATACAATTTATAAGACCATGGTTCTTGCCAAAACCTAGGACAGGTTTTCTGCAGATTTGAACAAGTTAAATTTAAGACTTAAGACCTTTTTAATACCACCTTATATGACATTTAAGACCTAAACCTGTAATGGAAATACACATTTTATTACATACATATGTAATATTTAATGTGTATAAATTAAAAAGAAAACAAAATATCTTTGCTGTAATAAATTATATTTATTACTATATACAGTGAACTTTTAATGTCAGCAGACAATATTCCATACAAAATATCCCTGCAAAATAACTGCATCACTGAGATTTTTGGTGGAGTAAACTATTTATTCTGAAGCAATATTTTCATCAGTGTTCTATCAAAATACACTATAGGGCCGCTGCAAGTCTGATTCAATCATTTACACTGCAAATAACAATTACAAACTGCAATAAATAATGTTATGAGATTAATGTTTTAAATGCATTTATGAATATACAAATAAGAAATGTTGGGGGGAAAAATGCATACTTTTCAACATACTTCTCAACTGAACTACCAGTAAGTGACGTTAAGTCACTTAATGAGTGAGTCATTGAGTCATTCATTCATGATTGAGTGTTGTTATGCTGGTATCTTAAGGACTACCGTGGACAGCTGACTTGTAAAGTTTTTGATATTCTTCATTCTGTGTGGTGTTCAGATAAGTTTAAATAGATTTTTACCTTTTATGGGCATTTTACCTTTATAAACCCATTTTTCTCTAAGTGTGCATTATCTTTTGAGTCAAATTCTTACATTTAATCAGTGAATAAGAATAAGACATTTGGGCTGTTACCAAGCAAATGAAATCAGTATCAACAAAATTCATCTTTGCAATCCAGACATAAGCTGCATCTGAAGTGGCATTAGATGTGTTTACACTGTTTAATGCAGGACATGAATGTTTTAACCTGCAGTTACAAATGCATAATAATGTTTTGATATTTTAAACTTAAAACTTTGAATACTGATATTTGAAAAAATTTAAAACATGAAAAGATACTTGAAATATGAAATTAAAGCCACCAGTAGGTGGCAGCGAGTCACTGTTAATAAGTGAGTCATTGCGATTGAACCAGATTATTTAAACGGTTGATTCATTCAGGAACGAAACACCGTCATGTTGCTTAGAGACGCAAAACAGCGCTGTGGCTTTGTTTGGAATTATTTTTGTTGGCGAAATAGTGCAAAAACAGGCAAGATGGTGTCTAAAACGTAAGTTCTCTTAATAAAACTTCGATTGTATTTGAACTGTTTTAAAAAAAATTCCCCCAAAATCAATATCACATTTGTATATGGTAATTTTTGGAATAAAAAAGGCACTCTTCCCTGTGAACTTGAGTATAAATATACACATTTTCTGCCCCGATGTCTTGAATTTGTGATCATTCTGCACGTAGTTTAATATACTGGACTCATGCAGTGATCCGGCAGAGCACACTGCAAAATGCGCACTCGCACTAACTTCACGAATTGCGTGCACTCTGTAGGTGGTTTGATGTTTTTTTTTTGCGGCGTTCACAGTAATATTGAGAAACAAAGCTCACTTGTCGATTTTGTTAATTTAACTATATCATGTTAAGGACACAAATAAACTAAACATTTAGAATTTTTACCTCAGTGTGTTTCTTCTGAGTTTGTGTGCTGTCACGCTCATTTGTTCTGAAGTCTCAAGACAAACAGTGAGCCTCAGCGCGAGCTTGTATTCTGTATTCTGCGAACTTACTGCAATTCTCTCTGATGATGCAGTAACTTACCGCGGGGAAGAAAAAATCTTCGGTCTGTCAGACTGAAGATATTTTAGCAGTAATGAGACCAAAAATATTTAAGACCCATCGAATCCGAATTTAAGACATTTTAAGACTTTTCAAGGACCCGCGGACACCCTGTAGGAGGCCGCCACCAGAAACACATCAAAACACACTATTCTGGTTGTTCTTATAATTGTGTCAAGGGATCACCCTTTCTGCATACTGAAGTTTCAAGACTGAGAAACCGGGAGGGGTCAAAAAAAAATTCAGAAGAAATAAATACGAAGGGCTGCCAAAAGAAGCTGACCCAAAAAGCAGGGTGAGTAAGGCAGCGAGGCCGGGTGTGTTCAAGCAGAGCCCATCTGCAGTAAGAGTAATTGAAATCATACAGGAGCATTTGAATATGCAGGGCTCTGGCGTGGTTGGAATTGTTGTGCTCTGGTCTCAGACTCTGGGAAGCATCTGTCTCAGGGTGTGAGTGAGTGAGTTAGAGAGAGAAAGAGAGAGGCGAGGGCGAGACTACATCCAAACAAGTGACTCTCATTACCTCATCTCTGTGAGTGCTACACTTCCAGCAAGAGACAAGAAGTGAGGGAGGAGGGACAATTTCTTTATTACACACAACGACATGTCTGGCGGCTGCAGACAGGTTTAGGGCTGGTAACCCTAAACTTTCATGAAAACAATAGGGTGAATTGGTGAAATCAACAACACTGGCTCAAATTCCTATGTCCTTAAAAAAAATCAAGTGCTTTTATGGAACATTTCCTGACGTTCTATACATTGCAGCTTTCTGGAGGTGAAACTTCAGCCATACACACAGAGACCTGGCAGTGAGACTCCTGACAACAATAACATACAGTGTGTAAAGTCCAAAACAGCAACTCGTCCACAGCAGTTCTGCGATTACACAGCTCATGTACTGCACTACATATGACTAGGGTCAGTAAGTTCACACACATAAAAAACACAGCATATTTATTTGCTTGTGTTTTTAGGTGACATGTAGGGGTGAAAAGCTAAAGGATAACATTAAGTATGGACATGTTATTCAGAAAAACATAGAACATATGATAAATAGTTTATACAACTGGTCTATCAAATGTGGAAAAGTTCACCCCAAAAAATTCAAGTTTGGTCATTTTTACTGAACATGTAGTTTCAAACTCATTAGATTTTTTAGGAGATGTTTGGGAGAATTTTGAACTTTCCACGCAACTAAAATGAATGAGGACCAGGTGCTGACGAAAAAAAAAAAGAGACCATACGACTTGTATTAAGTGCTGGGCGGTATACCGGTGTTTATTTTTGTTATGATATGAATTTTCAAAAATACCACAATACCGGTGTATGTCGCTTAAACAACGTTCGGAACGCGACACTGTTTGAGAGGGGTCCCTTTTCACTGTTGCACTGTGGTGAGGGAACAGCTATGCGTGTTACTAAGCATGAAAGTTCCGAAACTGAAGCTGTAGAACTAATAGAACGTGATCTCATCCACAATATCCACAATGACCGCGACAAATATCCACCGGCCCCTGCCATCAGCTCCCGCGTCTCACACACGAGCGTGACTTTAGCACTAGATTTAGCAACTTTCAGACCCTTTTAGCGGCATTTTTCCATAGAATATTCATACTGACAAACCTAGCGACTTCTTTGGATAAACCTTAAGCTAGTGAGTTCAGTGGAAGCATTGGTAAATCTGAGGGTAGTTGTCAATCACATGCACGTTTTGTTGTTTGTGGTTTTTTTTTCGAGTACTCACATGGCAGCATTGCTATTAATGATTTTTTAGGCGTCGTGAGAATATATGAGGCAAAATAGCTCACATTGTCATGGTGTTATTTAACATATATCATGTTATGAATAAAACTAAACTTTATAATTTTTTACCTCATGTGTTTCTTCTGGTTTGTGTGCTGTCACGCGCCTTTGTTCGAAGTCTCAAGACAAACAGTGAGCCTGAAT
The DNA here is from genome assembly GCA_018155175.1 of Sinocyclocheilus anophthalmus. Classification (NCBI taxonomy): domain Eukaryota; kingdom Metazoa; phylum Chordata; class Actinopteri; order Cypriniformes; family Cyprinidae; genus Sinocyclocheilus; species Sinocyclocheilus anophthalmus. The sequence goes on from JADLZN010011003.1 coordinate 12,585, forward strand.
CACGCGAGCTTGATTCGGTACTCTGCCTAACTTACGGTGCCAATTCTCTCTGATGCTGCAGTGAACTTACCGCTGGGAAGAAAGAAATCTTCGTCTAGTCAGACTGAATATATTTTAGCAGTAATGAGACCAAAAATATTAGACCATCGCATCCGTAATGTAAGAGCATTTTAAATTTTCAAGTACTCCATCGGACGAAAAGGACCCTGTAGGAGGCCGTCCACCATAACCACCTCAAAAACACACTATTCGGGTTTTCTTAAAATTGTGGTCAATGGGATCACCCTTTGCGCATACTGAATTCAATACTTAAAACCGGTGAGGGGTATCAAAAAAAAATTTCTGAAAAAATACAAGGGCTGCCCAAAGAAGAGCTAGACCGGCAACAGCAGGTTAAGTAAGCAGCTAGGCCTGGTGTGTGTCAATCATAGCCCCGATCTGCATTACGGAGGTAATTGAAATCATGACAGGACATTTGAATATGCAGGGCTCTGTCTTAGTTTGGTTTGTTTGGCTCTGTCGTGTCATACTCTGGGACGCTCGTCCATGGTGTGATGCTGTGGAGTTAGAAGAGAAAGAGAGAGGCGAAGGCGAACTACTCCCAAACAAGTGACTCTGCATTACAGATCATCGTCTAAGATTGAGTTCTACACTCACTATCACCACAAGAGACAAGATGAGGGAGGAGGGACAATTGCCTTTATTACACACAACGACCTTGTCTGGCGGCTGCAGACAGGTTAGGGCTTGGTAACACCTAACTTTCATGAAAACCAATAGGGTGGAATTGGTTAAAGTCAACAACACTGTGCTCAAATGCCTATTGTCTGTAAAAAAAAACCAAGTTGCTGTTTATGGATACATGTTCTCTGACTCTATTAACAAATGTGCAGCTTTCTGGAGGGAAACTCAGCCAACACACAGAGACCTGGCAGTGAGAACTCCTGACGAACAATACATACAGTGTGTAAAAGTTCAAACGGGGCAACTCGTCCACAGCAGGTAAGGTCTGCGAGTTCACACAGGCTCATGTACGGAACTGGCACTACATATGACTAGGTCGGAGTTAAGGTTCACACCATAAAAACACAGCTCTTTAGGTTGCTTGGTTTTTTAGTCTGACATTAGGGGTGAAAACGCAAGGATAACATTTAAGTATGTAAATGTATTCGACAAAGCTAGAACATATGAAAATAGTTTATACAACTTGTCTAATCAAATGTGTGAAAAGTTCACACCAAAAAATTCAAGTTTTTTCATTTTGTAGGCTGAACTGGATTTTCAAACTCATTTAGATGTGGGGGTTTAGGAGATGTTGTGGGGAGAATTGTTGAACTATGCACGCAAACTACAATGATGAGACCAGGTGCCTGACGTACAAAAAAAGAGACCATACGACTTGTCTTAAGTGCTGGGCGGTATAGCCGTTGTTTATTTTTTTTATATGAATTTTTAAAATACCGCAATATTTTGTATGCCGCTTAAACAACGTTCGGAACGCGACAACGTTTGGAACGTGAAAGGGGTCCCTTTTCACTGTTGCAGGGGCGTGTGGGTAGGGAACCGGCTATGCGTGTACTAAGCAGTGAAGTTGTCTGAAACTGAAGCTGTAAACTATAGTAACGGTGACTCGCCCAATATCCACAATGACCCGGGCTAGACAAATATCCACCGGCGCCTGCCATCAGCGGTCCTCTTCTCCACACGACGTGACTTTAGCACTTCGAGAATTTACGCAACTTTCAGACCCTTTTATAGCGGCTTTTTTCCATAGACTATTTCAGTACTGAACAACAACTAGCGACTTCCTTGGGAAGAACCTTAGCTATGGTCAGTTGGAAGATTTTAAATAGGATTATTCATATCCCAATGCACTTTTTAGTGTTGTGTTGTTTTTTTAGATTACTCAGATCAGCAGTTAGCGGCTGCATTAGACAAGTACTATAGCCAAAACAACCGCATAGCCGCTCTTTAGTATAGATGCATGTTGATTTTATCAGACGAATTATAAATGAGAGTGACTCCTGGTTAAAATGTAGTATTAATGGGTCGTGTTTAGTCACTATTAATGTGGTATTTTTTGACAATAGATCCGTCATCCTGACAGTACTTATAGGGCCGTTCCGAGTCAATTACTGCGGTATTTCCTCTTTCAATCAGGTACAAATATGGTTAACACTAGTCATGCATGAAAACACAACCGTCATGTAGACGGTGAACCAGTAATCCAATTGTTGTGCAAAATACCGTATATAAATTTTGGTCAAACCACCCAGCACTAACTTGTATTGTATAATCAAAGGCCTTGGGCCTTGTGATAAAAAAATTTAAATCATGCAGTTAAGTCACTTATAACCTCCGCTGCAACAGATCTTTACAAAAATACAACATCAAAATGTTAAACATCAAAGATGCCAAATGTCACTAGGGCCCCACTTTGATATTAAGTGGCCTTAACTACAATGTACTTATTGTGTTCATATTGTATTGCAAAACACTTTTGCTGCTATTGAGGTATGATACGGGTGAGGTTAGGGACAGGTTTGTTGGTATGGGTAGGTTTAAGGGTGGGTTAAGGTATAAGGGATGGGTCAACTGTGTAATTATAAATGTAATTGCAGAAATTAATTACAGATGTAATTACATTGCCGGTATTTTTTAAATATAAGTACAATGTAAAAACATGTACACAATAAGTGCATTGTACCAAATTATTAATTTAAATCCAAGTATATAGTTGTTAAGGCCACTTAATATAAAGTGGGTCCATTACTAGCTCTTATGAGTCTTATAACTGATCATGCTCTGAGAAATATAAATAGGCATATACTCAAATACTCAAAGTTATCATACTAAGACTGGAAATATAGCACATGAGTCACATGGACTACTGTTATGGTATTTTTAAGGTGTTTTGTTATTGTAATTTTTGAAGCTTGACAGCCCCTGGTCACCTTTCACTTTTAGTGCGTGGAAAAGAGTGGCATGAACATCCTGTCTACCATCTTTTGAGATCTACAGAAAACAAAGTCCCACTACTTTAAATTTATTGGTTCTGGTCAAAAAAAATTGCAATAAGTGATTGGTGCTGGAGCTGTGCTAGTCCACATAAATATTTACAACAGGTAGTTTGTAATGTACAATGATGCAGGGCTGAAACAACTCAAGTCTTTAAAAAAATCATTTTCAAAGAGAATGGCACAAGTAGATGAAACCGCAAAATACCAGTTAATCATGATGTTACACACACAACTTGCTCTGAACACACATGTGCTGCTTGTACTTATGTCATAAAAAGTTGCTTCTCAAGCCACAGTATGGACACGAAATCCACAGCCTCAAACCTAAAGACTTGGATAATACCCAATAAAATAAAAAATTTAACGGATACTTCTCATTTAAATCTTTTAGCACTTTATTTACCTATACAGCAGGGGAAACTAATCCTTGAACTTAAATACACCGAGAACTTAAAATAAATAAATAAATAAAAAAACATATCATTCAGCCACAAAATAAGACAAAATCTACTTAGGGGATCATATACAAGAAGTCTTGAGATAGTTAAATGTTATGTTAAAATGTTAAACAGTCACAGGGAACCAATGTTGCACTAGACAGGACCTAAACTATAGGGTTAGAGGGGATTGGCAGGTAGGGCTAGGCGATAAACAATCATATTTAGGATCACGATAAACATTTATGTTGATGATGACACGCACTGGACATTTTCATTTCATTTGGATTAATCTAACAGCATAAATAAACGCGGCAACAGCCAGTCAGTGCATGCCGCTAATAAGTCTGCATGTTCTGTGTGAATGAGTGGCACAGTTCCGTCTTCTACACAAACTCAAACAAAAGCACACTCAACTTGTGTTCATATGAGACCGCATAACACGTGTACGTGGTGCATCTCCAGAGCTGCTCTGAGAGTCACTTCACAAGCTTTTCACCGTTTCATTTGAGATAAACTAACATCAATACACACTGAAACTCTAAGATCTTCACAACAACCCACCGAATTAAAAGTTTGGTTTAACTTGAAGAAATGACAAACATATTACTATTTTTAGACTAAAATGGTATTTTCTAAAAAGAAATATACTTGTTTAATTGATCTCACCCATCTAAAATATTTTTCCATCCATGTTTTAATACAGTTCTGAGATTTTCAGCATAATTGCACAAAAAATACAAATATTTTGTTGTAAATTATTAGGACTGCTGCGTTATGTGCAAAATGCATAATCACGATTATTTTGGTGCAATAGGTGTAATCACGATTATGAGGGGGCCATATGACCAAAACTTTATACGAGTAATTTATTTAAAGTAGGGCTGGACAATAATTCAATATCAATATGTATCACGTAATAGAGTTTTCCTCACGAACGTGATATGCGTTTTTAAACCATTTCCGTATTTCGTATACATTACTGGTTTCCCATACATTGATTCTTTTGTGTGTTTGACGTTGAGCTGTCGGTGTAGAATAAGCTGACCTGCAAACGTTTCGAAATCAAAACGCGCCATGGTGGTTTATTGAAGGTATCTCTGAATGGAACCGCTTGTCTTCAGAATAATTTTCGTATGGCAATTTGTTATCTGATAACTTAGCGTCAGACAGAGCTGCTTTGTTTACATCCGTTACTGGAGAAACCGTTAGTTCTGCTGCTCTCACAGCGCCTCTTGCTGGCAGACAAGCAGTTTGCATTTTAAATTATAAACCCATTTCCAGCAACATGCTTGCTTTTGTTGTTGCTTTATTTTTTTGTTTTCTGAAGTAACTCGGAGCATGTTTCATACTCGTTGTCCTGGTTAATGCATGTTTCAATCTATAAGAGTAATCAGCCTACACTACCAGTCAAAGTTTTTTGAACTGCAAGATTTTTAATGTTTTAATGTTTCTTAAGAAATCTCTTTTGCTCACTAAGGCTGCATTTATTTTGATCAAAAATGCACCAAAAGCAGTAACATTTGGAAATATTTTTATTAATGTTAAAATAACATGCTTTCTATTTGAATATATTTTAAAAATATAATTTATTCCTGTGATCAAAGCTACATTTTCAGCATCATCAGAGGCCTACTCCAGTCTTCAGTGTCACACGATACTTCAAAAATCATTCTAAAATGCTGATTTGCTGATTATCAATATTAAAAAAAGTTGAGTAAATTTTTTTTCAGGATTCTTTGATGCATCGAAAGATCCAAGATCATCCTTTAATCTGAATAGAAAGGTTTTGTAACATTATAACACTATCCATTCAAAAGCTCTCTTTAAAATCTTTCAAAATGATATTATAGAAATTTATGCTTTCGATTTCGCAAGGTAATTTTAAAGTGATCAAAAGCGATGATAAGGCGTTTTATTTTACAAAAGATTTCCATTGCAAATAAATGCTGTTCTTCAAAGTTTCTGTTCATCAAAGAAAACTGAAAAAAATCTACTCTGCTGTTTTCAACATCATAATAATAATAAATGTTTCTTGAGTAGCAAATCAGTATATTAGAATGATTTTCTGAAGGATCATGTGACTGGAGTAGTGATGCTAAAGCTCTGCTTTGAAATCACAGGAATAAGGTATATATGTTCAAATAAAAATTAGGTGGGGGATTTTCAATAGTAAAAATATTTCAAAATGTTACTGTTTTTGCTTTATTTTGGATCAAATAAATGCAGTCTTTGTGAGCAGAAGAGTCTTCTTTAAAAAACATTAAAAATCTTAAAAAACTTTTGACTGGTATGTTAGCCTATAGTTTTTGAGTGGTCCTCAGGAGTCGGTGAGATTTATTGTGACGGTGATTTCGGCAGTCTTGGTTTGTATGTAAGTCTAAATATAACCAAGAAAAAGTGAACATTTAATTTATTTGCGCCCTGTGGTTTTTCCCTAAAATAATAAATTAATATATTTTCTAGGAGGTAGGTTTCATAGAGTTGGCACATTAATTTTTCATAAGTTTGTCGGTACAGACATCTGTTGTGGGTGTTCTTGGCAGTTTTTATGAGACTTTTTTTAATAGTGTTCATATCGATATATCGGAATTATATTGTATCGACCGAAATTAAGAAAAATTGTGGTTAAAATATATTGTGCGCATATCTTCCAGGGGCCCTAATTTAAAGATACATATCAAATAGATATTTCCTGTAAATAAGGTTGCTATGACATCTACATTGTAGAGACCAGTGGAATTTCAAAAACAAAGAAACAAAAAGTCCTCAATTATTGAAAATAATTAAACTGTCAGTAATAAAAAAGCAAAGGACAAATACAATAGAATAAAAAGACAAAAATGTAACAAACTTTGCTTTAATGTTTTTTTTATGCACGTCTCAAGCAGTTAACAGCCTACTACAGAAATTAATAATTAAAAGTAAAATAAAACAGCAGTCTTCACTGTAAGCATTAAACTTTTTTGTTTCTTATTAAAGCTACAAAAGTCCTTCAGAGCAATGAGTGATTTTCCCTTTATCTTTTGTTGTTTGATTAATATTAAGCACACAGTCACAGCAGGAAAATAGCCCACTGTCACTTTAAGAGTCGCACTGATCCAATTTACTGTTAGGGTTACTGTATGGGCTTTTATGGAGGAACGAAAGCACAGCGCTGGAAAAGGGGGCGAAATGGGGAGCAATAATCGTTTTATCTCGATTACTGTATTTTCATAATCGTTGGAGGCCAAAATCGAATCATCGAAACTGTTTTTCGATTAATTGCACAGCCCTAAAATTAATTATATTTGTTGTCATTTATTACTTTTTAAAAGACTGAATAACTTGTTAAAGTCTTGTTAATTTATTTCATTACACATTTGATGAAATTTGCCAAATCATAAAACAGAATCTAGAAAAAAATAATACAATGGAGTTTATTTGTGAACAAACAAGTTTTGTTTCCATTCATTCTCAAGCTCTAAAACAGGTGGAAAGCATTTCTTTCCCCATCAATGGTCAAATATTATGATAAATATAGGTATTGTACAATATGGAAAAAAAAATCATGATAATATTTTTGGCCACATCGGCCAGCCCCTACTGGCAGGTTTTGTTGCTATGATTATATCTACAGTTTTCCCCAAAGACAGGGAGTTAATATGTAGAGACAATACAATTTAATCCCGCTTCAGACAGCAATATGCAATTAATTAGGAAACGCATGCTGTGTCATAGGCCACAGTCATGAGAAATGTGTGTTGGTCATTAAATATAGGCCTATGTGATGGGACAGTAAATGCCCTCTTGCAAGAAATGCCCTTTTATGTTACAAGTTTACATAAGGCAAAAATTCTACAGTATAAGTGAGCCCCTAAGACGTTAAGATGAAAAGATCCTACTAAGGGATTCAGTAGACGAGGACAAACTTAGCAAATGTTACAAACTTTAATCCTAAATGGGTTTTTTTCTCATAAGAAAAGCATTTTGACACAAGGACAGAAAAGGGCAACTGTCCGCTACAAGTATGCTGCTCTTTTCATCTGACATTTGTCTGACTCTGATATTGATTTAACAGTATCACTTCTGTGCCTGTTCATATAGGACATATAGAGGCTTCCCAGAAGCTGACTAATCTTTTTAAAAGCACCACATTCACGAGGAGTGATTAAAGCTGAGAGCAACCACAAAATGAATGTGTGAATGTGACGTGACATGTGGCCAAGTGTGGTGACCCATACTCGGAATTAGTGCTCTGCATTTCCCATCCAAAGTGCACACACACAGCAGTGAACACACAAACCGTGAACACACACCCGGAGCAGTGGGCAGCCATTTATGCTGCGGCGCCCGGGGAGCAGTTGGGGGTTCGGTGCCTTGCTCAAGGGCACCTCAGTCGTAGTATTGAAGGTGGGAGAGAGCGCTGTACATTCACTCCCCCCACCTACAATTCCTGCTGGTACGAGACTCGAACCCACAACCTTTGGGTTATGAGTCCGACTCTCTAACCATTAGGCCACGACTTTCAAAATGTATATTTCCTACAGAATTTTCCATGACATTTTAACATTATTCATTTTCATGACTTTCAAACTTTTGAAATTCCCTGACATTCCCAGGTTTTCCAGAACCATGCATATAGTTTGCAATAGAGGACTAGACTGGAAGCACGAGTCAGGATGTCATAATTTTAAGTAACACACAAATAAGCTACAAGACTGAACCTGGCTATGCAAATTTATGACTACAAACAACTGCAGAGTTCCATGTAGGACTAAAACAAGCAAAGAGAATGTCAAGAATTTAAATGTAACTAAAAATGCATTCAATTGCTCTGTAATCTCACGGATGTAACAATTTATCACATGATCCAGCGTTCAGATTAAGTATCCTAATTCAGCTATAGTCTTGGTTGAATGACTAAACTTGTTTTTCATAAACATTTACATTTCTAAACATATTTCCAGTCTAATTTAAGTTCATAGGGCAGACTGACTCATGACACATGGTGACCTAACAGGAAGTGGAAGCCGAATGCTGGAATTCATGGGAATGCGGGTCCTACCTGAGTCTGTCACCAGCTCTGTCTACCTCCACAAACTTTAATACCCCTCCCCCTAAATTCCAAACAAATACCAACAACACTGGGGGGGGGGGCACCCATTACAAGTTATAAAAGGCAACAGACACACCCCTGTACTCACATGCAACTCTGAAATGCAACAGCATATATGTTTGCAATCATGTTGGCTCCCAAGAACTCAATTTGACTTCAGTCATTTACTTTAAAAAAGGCTTATGGTTTATTGGCAACCAATAAAACATTATTGTTATTTTTTTTTTTTTAACTAGTCTGCACGCTTGGTAGTGGAGCAAGTAAGTAGGGGTGAGTGATCTACTGATACACATGATAAACCAGTAGAAATTTGGTACAAATCACCATTAAGTTCACGTGTCACCATGAAAGCCTATAATTTCCACACATTTTTAAGACTTGTCAATAGCGGTCTGCATTCCCGCGGGACCCGACCGGATTTATTAGCGCCGCGGGATTAAATTCCCGTATAAAACACTGTAGGTAACTCTGGTGTAATTTGAATGGGAGCGGGCGGTCTAACAATATCCCAGTCCCGACGTCCATTTAGAACAGCATATCTGCGCTTTATTCTTATTGACCACCAGTACAGCTTGCGCTCAGGACTGTTATGCACGCGCTGCACGCATGCTTTAAACGTCACGCGTTTTATTTGCGTGGTCTGTGCGCAGCATGTGCATAACGATGCTCAGAGCAGGCTGTAGGCCTACCTATGGTAAATATACGGCCCTCAGAAAGCATAGGCAGGTTGTCAATGAGTGACAGAGCAGAATAAGGATGGAGCAAAGTGTGGATGAGCTGTCCTTGAAGGACGTTCAACTCGGTTTTGTTTATATTTTGCTTAGCCTATCATTTTAAATGAAAGATGTTTATTTATTTTTCTCTGTGACACTTTTCCTACTGTGTTAACAGAAAAATGTCAAACGAATTTAGTATTTTGACAAGACGAATAAAAATAGCTAATAGGCTATTTTTGTACAACCTACATTTTTTTTTTTTTTTCTCTGACACTTTTTCCTATTGTTTTAAATGTTAAACAAACTATATCCTGACAAGATGAATAAAAATAAGAAATACAATTTTTGTACAACATTTTTTATTTTCTCTGACACTTTTTTTCCTACTGTGTTGCATACAATATTAAACAAATTTTGTGTCTTAAAATAATTAATATAAATTCAAGTCAAAGTCAATAAATGCAAGACTCTTGACACGCCGAATACAAACATACATTTTATGAAGACTACCCTTTTATTTGTCATCCCTCCTCTCTTTATCTCTTTTTCAGTAGTGGAAATTTAAATGTGAGGTTCTGGAAACGAGATCTAAATTTAGCGGGAACTGTCGGGTCGGGAAGAAAATTATTCTAAGCGGACAGCGGGTGAACAAAGAGTGAATATATAGCGGGAGCGGGTGGGTGCGGAATAGAACCTTGCGGGAGCGGGACTAAAAAACACAGTCCAACACAGACCTCTACTTGTCAGTTTAAAGTCATGAGAAAGTGTGAGTAGTGACCTTTTCTTCCATTTTGTGAAATATATTAGTGTAATGATTATCAAAAATGTAGGATGGGACTTGGTTCTGTGCATCATTTGTTAATTGGATTTTGAGATGTCGGCATTGCATTTAAAAGTGGAAGCAGATGAACCAAATCTTGCAGGGTCGGAGTTAAAGGGGACTAAATGATTGGAGAAGTCCCAACATACGTGACATGAGAACCTTAGCGCATCACGGAGCAAGTGTAGGACGAGCATTTGTGGTTAAAAAGTATATACATTTTTAATTTTAGAAAATGACTGATCGTTTCACTAGATAAGACAATTATTCCTCATCTGGGATCATGTAGAGCCCTTTGAAGCTGCATTGAAACTGTAATTTGGAAGTTCAAACCGTTGAGCACCTTAGAAAAACTTAATTTCATTGCAACTGAAGAAAGAATGACATGAACATCTTGGATGACATGGGGGGGGGTGAGTAAATTATCAGGAAATTTTTATTCTGGAAGTGAACTAATCCTTTAAACATAAGGTCAAAACATCTTTAAAAAAAGAAAGAAACAAACAAACATATGCATGGATGAAATGTTCATAATAACATGCATTTAGAAAAAAAAGGGAACTCAATTCGGTATTTGCATGCTACAGAGCAACCTAAAAAACATAAAGGACTGTTATTTCATTCATGTCGGTTCTCTTGTATTTGTACTATCGCTCGTAAATCGTTTTTTATTAGACTATTTACTTGTCTTAAGTTTGAGAATGTTTTACTTTGGTTAGGTTAGTATTTGGTTTTGCTATAATATCGAAATTGGCATTAAGAATAATTTTATTTCCATCTAAAATATTAATAATCGCAACAACCTTTTTATATGCAAAAACTATATTGTGATATGTTATCATGAAATGAAATTACTCATATTGTGATTGCTTTTGGTCATATCACCCACTCATACAAGTATGTATTAATTTTTCAGCAAGCAACTCTTGATTGAAAAACACCTGTCATGTATCAACAACGGTGAATCTTGTTTGACTATCACAAAATCTTGGATAAAATGGAAGTATACCCTTTAATCTATAAGTGGCTGCCGTTTTAGACAAACTTCCTAAGTGGGATTGAGAATTAAACATCTACAGGACCCAACAGGTGCATCTTGATGTAAGACGACAAACCCGCATGACAAGTCGCCCTGAAACCCAGCGCCACACTTCATAATCATAATGCCAAACGATTGTTCCTCTGGCACCGAGGAAGAAAAATCTCAACTTAAAGCTTGTCGTTTTAACATTTGCGTCATGAAATTTCAGAGGCTGTAGTGGAGATACATTTACTGAAGCCCGAGTACTAGTGCTGACACTCAGATTAATGTGAACGTTGTAACATCTTGCACCTACAGACACAAATGTCAGATCCCAAGTTTACCAACACAGTGCAAAGGCCTGGCAGGGTACCGTCACGCAGATAAGCTTTGCTAAACAGCTAATATTTCTAGCTAATATTTAGTTACGTAGCAAGATCCACTTAGCTTCCCGGCTAGCGACATTTCTATATCCTTCAAAATGACTGTCACTGAGACGCGACGTGTGGCGAGTTACACTTTAAAGGGTGTAAACTTTAATGTCAAGTGGTTGAATGCGGTGAAATGATTTCGGGCTGGCTAACTAGCAGACGACGGCGTTGCCCCCTGATGTTCTCTTTAGGCCCAAATCGCAGCCTTCGTCTCTGAGCCCGTGCTAAGCTAAGCTAACTCGCCAGAATTTGAGCTATTTAGAAACGCAACGTGGGTCGGGAGAAACGCGCTCATGGCTGCAAACAGCGCTCCGTGCAAGATTGTTGTATAAATGTTGCCAAGAATGGGACGTGATAAATCGGCCTCTTTAGATGAGGTGATTAATCCCAGGGTTTTGGTGGGTTGGGAATGAAGCCTATTAAGGCTAGCGTTAGAGTTAGCATGTGAGCTAGCACACACACTCACACACTTTCTGCTGGCTGACTCGCTCTCACCTCAGACACCTCATCCTCGTCGCTGCCGGATCCGGGGCCTGACGACAGCACTGCGGCCGCTGTGAGTTTGAAATCAAGTCTGTCTGTGGTGGGCCCGCCAGCCTCGCCGAACAAGCGGACTTTCTTGCCACCGACGCCGATCCCGAGGCCCCCGAGTCCGGCTCCTGGTGTAGCTCCAACCCCCATCCCTAACGCAGGGGAACGCGGAGTCACCGAGTCAATCTCGTCCTCGAAGCCGTCCGTCAGCATTGCCGTCCCGGCTACTGCATCCTGCATACTTTCCTAAATAATACGTCTGTTTGTGAAGATAATGTTGTCTCTTCACTTTCTTTGGGGTTATAATGTTATAAAATAATTACGTTTTACTTCAGAAAAATCCTCAAACTCTCCTGAAGCGAGAAGAGAATCTCTTTCCCCCAAGCCATTAACTTTCTAACAACCTACCCTACTTCGATCCATTTGTGTATTGTCCCGCCCCTGTTCAAAATATGCGAAGGTTATTGGGCACGACAGTTAAGTACTGGAACCCGATTGGCTGCAACACACGCTACTCGAGCGAAATCACGCGACGTCAAGGTTGGTTTACAAGAGGGCTTTAAGATTTAACGCCAGGAAACATCATTTAGTAAAGACGATTGGACGCGGGCACGCTTGTCACTAATTCCCGCCCTCTCGATACGCCTATTTTTGTCTTTTTCGAGAAAGTAGAGGTTAATTTGTTTTCAGAATCATATTTAGGAAGTTTTGTGAATTTTCGAGGTGTCATGTTTACTGTTATGCAATGGAGGATGCATCAGAATAGCATCACCAACTGTCGAATTCTTTTATATAATTATATAATATAATATCTAATGTTGACAGTTAAAAGTATGTCATCTTTGCGTCCGATATTAGGCAACTCTTATTATTTAACATGTTAGGACAACTGTGTCAATAACAGTTTAGAGGAGGGTGCGACTGACCTGGGTGAAGCAATACCCGGATTTCTGTGAAAGATTTAGTTATGGGACTTGTAGTTTATTTTGATGAGTATCTGATATTGTGTAAACATTATCAAATACGCGGAGAAGAGTTATAATATATTGTATCTAGTGGCAATATTTTACTTTCTTTTTTTTATTTTGCATAGGGTTATTTTTTGTCATATTCGTCTGCATAAATATATTTACCTTTTTATTTTGGTATAGAAGCTGTGAGTCACTTTCATAAAATGTATGACTTTATGCTATTGTGATTGAGAGTCCATTGAAAGCTGTTTCATCGCTGGTGAAACTGAAAACTAATATGGGAGACATTCAAACTTTCTAATATCCAAATTCGATGTTTATAAACTGTTTAGATGATAATGAAATGCTCAAATAAAGCTTTCAGACTCAGCTTTATAATTTGAAGAACTCTTTATTCTATAAATGTTACTTTTTTCTAAAAGATAATGTTACATTATTCTCAATAATAAAGTTTTAGTTTCTTTTTACATGTGAAAGTTTTTTCAGGCGATATTTTTAAAAAGTGCATGCTTATTTCACTTTCATATTATGCAAATATTGGTTTTATAGGTGAATTCATGCCATTAACAAAGGTTCACATTTTGTTCAGACTCTTCACTTGTGACTAAAATATGAATATATACAGTACAAATACAACCTTAGATTAACATATATGCATATACCATGATTATGGTATGGAACATTAATGTAAATGCATGCATTTCACGTACAATGGTATTCTTATTTTTTCATTGTTTCTCAGTGTCATGCAGATAGATCATCATCATATCACAGCTCGTTTGACATTTAAACCATTTACAGGCATTGAAAAAAAAAAGCGACATGCTTCAATTTTAAGATTTTTAAATGGGTAATTTCAAGGTTGAAGCTAAAAAAGTGGGGTGGGGGGGGGGGGGGTCTGAACGTAGATAAAATCAACCTGAAAACTGGACTTAAATGGGTTGCCTACAAATTTGACCATGAAAGCTAAATATTATGAAAGTGGCCAAGTATGGTGTCCCATACTCGTAATTTGTACCTTACTTCTTTCCTCTCCGCATGTAACCATCCAGTGCCCATCAACACACACAGCAATGAGTGGTGAACACACACCACAGGGCAGAGCAGACATTTTTGCTGCGGCGCCCGGGGAGCAGTTGGGGGATTGGTGCCTTGCTCAAGGGTCTCACCTCAGTTGTGGTATTGAAGGTCAAAAAGAGCACTGGTCATTCACTTCCCCCTGCCACCAATACAGAGACTCGAACCCATGATCCTTGGGTTATAAGTCTGACTCGCTAACCATTAGGCCACGACTGCCTAAACTGTGTTTCTTTTTATGAAAGCTTAATTACAAGGATGAACTCAAAAACATAGAAAGAGCCACCAGGTTCTCACTGCTGAGTGAGTCAGCGTTCTGACAGCCTGTTTTACAGGAGCAAGAGTTTGGGCAACTAGTCATAAGGCAAAGTGGAGAGAATTGTGTCTAAACTGAAGAAATGAATGGTTGCCATTTTATTTTTCTCTCTCTATTCAAGCTGTACATCTTTCAGTACATATTCTTCCCACACATTTGACCAATTCATTTACATGACATTTCCAGTTGCTTGTAATTACAGGAAAAAGATTCTATTTTAAAACATAATTTTAGAGGCTGCACTCAAAAAGAGTAATTTCTATCAGACAAACTCTTTAAGAGGAGAGAATAACAAGAGGAATTTTTTAGATTTTAAGGATTTAATTTCCATGTCTTTTTTTTAGTAAACACCGACATTCCCAGCGTTTCCATGGCTGTGAGAACCCTGTAACATTAACGGGTAACTTTTCACTAACGGAATAGTCTCCAGACATTCCGTACATAAATATGAATCTCCTGTATGTGTTATTTGTTCATCACAGAAGAGTTTAAAACAATGTTTTGTAAAAAATTATGTTTTAATATACAAAAGAAATACATATGTACAACACGCTAAATATGAAATAAGCTAAAAAAATAAAATCACAAATTCATTCACAGGCATGAATCCCCAGAGTACTAGTGATAAATCACCAGTTTACATGATTGACACAAATTAATGTATATTTGTAGGCTACAGGGTGTTCAAAAACTCCTTCACCTGAAAGGAAACAAAAAAACAACTTATTTACGATGTAAAATCATGTCAAAACATGGCAGTTCTAAAACACTTTACTACGAGGCAGAATTCTTATAATGCCATTTGTCCACAGACCCATATAGAGTATACGTACCTTATCAATAATACCTTCTTGCTTAATTCGGTCATTTTTAAAATCCTCATTAACATCCAGGACCAGTATTGGAAGGTCTTTAAGATACTTAAAATCCAACCTGTATATGACGAGATACCCATTTAGATACTCAAATAACGAAAAACAGCTCAAATACAAGTTTCAGCACATAGTAAGTTGATCACTAACTTTGTGGTTCGGTTGTACAGCCAACACTCATGCTTATAATGAAGCTTCTCCAGGTAGTCCAAGGGAATCCCTTGTTCCTCCTCTCGTCCTCTGAACTGAAGACGCTGCATACACCTCTGTAGATCATGTGTTTAATCAATACATCATAAAATTCTCACATTTATGTTACTACAGGTGAACCATGCACCATGTAAGGAGCTGTGAGTTACCTCGGGATCAGCGCGAAGATAGATCATGGCATCAAGCTCAATCTGGGACTCAAACTGAGTGAGGAGCCATGAATGCCAGTCTTGATAGATGGCCCACTCAGTCTCATTCAGATCTCCAGACTCAAAGAGGTTAGAGGCAAAGACATATCTGGAGAATGAAAAATTTAAGACTTTTTAATTTTTTCAGTTTAACACTATTTTTAAACTCTTTTCCAAATTCCAGACAATCGGTTTAATGTCTGTACCGATCACTGTAGACAGAGCGCTCAAAGAACTGGACTGGCTGCTCTGCCTGCTGAAGTTTGGCAGAAGGAGGCTGAAGCTGTGCACGGACGCGACTCAAGCAGGCGTAGGTCTGGAAAGTGTAAGACCAGCGACTGGGCTTGTCATACAACATCTGCAGCAGGTTGCCTCCACTCTTCTGGGATGTGCTGAGCTCCTACAGGGATAGAAGGGGATAGGCTATTTTAAAAATCACTCACGTTAATGTTTAAGAGTTTGAAGACACTTCCTTAATAAAATATCTTGTATACAGACATACTGTACCTCATACTCGTTCTCTGTGCTTTGTACATTGCACCACTTCCCAATGGGCTCTGGTATGACCTCCCACTCCTCTGACGCCCGCTCCAACAAGTGCACAAAAGTTGACTTCCCTGCCGCTGTTGCACAAATATACATGTTTTAAAATACAAAACATCAATACAAGCAATCATAATTTGTTTTCTGCATCATCAAAGATAAAAAATGTACAGCGCTCTCTTCCACCCTCAATACCACGACTGAGGTGAGACCCTTGAGCAGGGCACAGAACCCCCAACTGCTTCCCAGGCGCCGCAGCAACATGACTGCCCACTGCTCCGGGGGTGTGTTCGCTACTGTGTGTGTGCACTTGGATGGGTTAAATGCAGAGCACAAATTCCGAGTATGGGTCACCATACTTGGCCACACCTCACTTCACTTCACTTACTTTGTCTGTCTATGTTTATGTCTGGCATTAATTGCCAGAAGCATGCTTAAACCCAAATGTTGTAGCAGGTATTAAATGCTGCAGACTTTTTAAGGTTTATTATTATTATTACTATTTTTGTTATTATTTTAAATTATAGTATGGTTGTCATAAAACATCATCATCATCATCATCACTTGTTAACCGTTCCATAATTTTTAATAAATGTTTCAGGTCGTTTAAAAATACTTTTTGCAATTCTTATACCAAACATGTGGCAAGACGACTAACTATTTAAACACAATTCAGTCTAATAATAAGAATAATCGACGGCTGTCACGGCTCGTTCTACAAAATAGACCTAGTATTTGGCGCCAACAGCACTACTGTATTTAAAGCTGCAGTCCCCCGAGACCCAGTTTGGCTCTTTGGCGCATATCTGTTTGAATAATGACATGGGAAGGCATGTTTTTAGTATGTGCGGAATTATCTTGTTGCGGGGTGTTTTTGGTGTTATGATGTGCCCACGGCGCCAGCTTGGTATGAATCTAAGGTTTGAGGCCGTTATTGTGGCAGTCACTCACAGCACCGGGCGACTCTCTACCTAGTCTCACAGTTCTGCTACGTCTTGGAATATGACCCAAATAAGAATTTTCACTGTACATTGTCATCTGACCAAGTAAGTAACAAGTCGGCCACGTTTGTTCTGACCAACTGAGGAAAAAAGCATTACAATAAATCGTGCTACCAAAGTGATGTAATCTAACGACGATTTATTAGCGATATACATCATAAACCTGCAAATTATTACTTATTGTTATATTATTCTCAGATTATTAATGGTAACATCAGCTTGCGGTGACTATGAGATAGTGTGTGTGTGTGTAGATTCAATTTCTGTACGTCGATTTTTAATTGTCATACAATTGATTCACACCAAGAAATTCTTTTAACCCAACAAAGCAAACTATGCTCCCTTCGAACTGGTCGTCTTTTTAAAATACAAATTTGTGTAATCACAGGTATCTGTAACGACAGCACCTTTACAACCTGGAAATAATTTAATTTCATCACATCGTGTTATATAACCTTTCTGGAATCCTCCGCATAAAAAATTTTTTTTGAATTAATTATTATAGCTGACTGTGAGAAAAAGGAAGGATCTGCACTGCAGCATCGTTAGCCGGTGGTCCTGACATTTTATTCCTACCCGTAGATTTTCCTACCAGAGTTTCCCATTTTGCGTATTTTTCTAATGCGAAACAACAATTTTTAATGGATCTGATTACTGTAAGGGTCTGTTTGGGTGGCGAAGCGCTGTAGACGTCTAATATTAAAAACTCAGCTTAAGCACGCGGAATAAAGGGATGTGTAGTTGGTTTTCCGTAGCTGTATCCTTCTATCCTCACACGAATCTACACAGATTACTATATCCTGCATTACTTAAGGGTTAGGTTTCGGGTGGTAGTGCACCGACATTTCAATAAAACCTCAATTTGACACCGTCTTTGCAGCATTGTTCTTTGTTGGTGGCCCCGACTTGTCCTACTACGTTTACGGGATTTTTTTGGTAACCGTTTGTAGCCAAAAGTCTGACTAGCGTGGAGCACCCAATCGCAGAACAGCGGGCACTCTTGTGTACAGAAGGACGTGATGACGCAGCAGCATGCTCAGAATTTCCCGCTTTGAAATACATATTATCCTTACAACTTTCTCAAACTAGGAATAATCCCACATTATATAAGCTAACCTTGGATGGGCTAGAGCAAGTTAATTTGGGGATAGTTTTAACACGGCTGGTATGTACTTTGCTCAAATAGGATGCTCTGGAAAGAATTTTAAACCAAAACAAGTTCGGGAGGAAGGCCCGATTTAACAATACAAGCACGCTCTCAAGCTCGATCATAAAAACTAAACTGTTAACGACACTTACGTGATGTATTAAGTGCGTTTTATTCTATGTATATTATTTTGTTGATTAAACCAAAATAAGTTCAACTTACCAATGTTTCCCTCTATTGAGATCTTCAATGCCCTTTTTTCGAAACTGAGGTCAACGTCGAGGCTTGAACAAAATCTCTTCGGAGGAGTAGCCATTATTGTATCACATAAATAAACAAGCCACTGTATTATATATATATTTTTTTTAAAGTCTCTAAGACCAGCTTAACGCTGCCGTGCGCGCTAAAACAGTTTGAACTGGTTGAAATTCGCCGTGGGACTAAGTCCGTCCACCCCCCATCGTCAGCGGACGCGGGGGAGGGGTTATGGGCGTAGGTTTAAAATTCACCGTGTGATTGGCACCGTCGCAATACGCCTTATGTTCCATGGTTGGCGTTTACAGGCGCGGTTATTTTTTATGTTGAGCTGCCTTGTTAGGAGGCCGTGTGGGGAGTTTGTGTATGTAGATGTGGTATCTTTGAAAAAATGATGCAAGGAATACCACCCCTTTTGATATCTTAAAATTATGCAACCTCATATGTCCCCCCCCACCGATTAAAACTACGGTAAGTGATCGTAGACGGAAAGATTCAAATTGCAGATAGATGATGGCAAAGTAAATTTACGGTAGTTATCATTTAGGTCACGTTAGTTATCATTATTACTGTTACATTGTTCAGCTACACGTTACTAAAAGTATGAAAACATGACAAATATTACACAATGAAATGGTCAGCAAAACACGAGGTCCGATAAGACGTTAAGTGCTTTAAAAAAAAAAAAAAAAAACAGCTAATGAAGTAGTCAGAAGTTTGCACATTTGTGTACAAAACTTTATAAAAACAAATAACGACAGCCAATTTGCAATTGTCACTATTATATATCTTTATATACTATTATATAAATGTGCTGCCTATTATATAAATCAATGTGACCAGCAGAGGGCAGCAGGTGACTACGGCATCACGAATGTCACGTAAAAATATTTTTTCCGCACATTTTGTCAACTTCATCTATTAGCTTACGGACAAAATAAAGCAATGTACGCGCTATCTCTGTCAGGTAAAGTAAGTCAGTGACACTAACAGTTGTGTGATACCGATTTAGCCAAATATCACGGAGACAAAAGTGCTTCAACAACTACTTAGTACGTTAAGGTTTTATTACTTGCGTCCAAAGATGTGAAATTGGGCGATATACCATAAATACGCCATTTTTATAGAATTGACCATAAGTGTTTGATCTATACGACGAGGTGGCCGAGTGGTTAAGGCGATGGACTGCTAATCCATTGTGCTCTGCACGCGTGGGTTCGAATCCCATCCTCGTCGAGGAACATGTTTTTCATTTGTCCCACTGTTTAACAAAAGCCCCTTCATTTTACTGCTACATGTAGAAAGACCTGTAAAAAAGGAACATATTGAATACTGTCCATTCACTGTGATTTATTGTAAAATGTCCAGTTTTTCAAATGCAAACCGAGTCATTTCAGTTCGTTTATACTGTTAGGTGTTTGTTATGTTTCTTTTCTAAAGAGTTTGAAGGATTGCTGATGTCTGCTGCCACTCAATCTAAAACAATTCCTTGATGGATCATCTCCACAGACCACTTGTAGACAGAAATACAGTACATTATGTAACTGTTAATAACATATGTTATTAAAAAACTCAAAATATCATATAGTGACAACTGCTGGTGGGACTGTGCCAGTACAACACAAAACGGCCAAGCCAGCTGTCAAGCTCCTCACTGCTATCACTGGCAGAGCAGGCGCGATTGGGAACTCGAATGCTGAAAGTGTTGATCAAATTTTATTTGTGACAGCAAGTGACATTTATTTGAATATCACTAGTTAAACACTTTCGTGGGATACAGTGAAAAACGTAAATTGCTTGCTGAAACAAATGGTTGTTGATGTGTTATATACTATTATGGAATAATATCAACTATAAAAAACTTGTTGCCATACTTTTTATTGTTTTATTTACTTTCGTTTTCTATTTCACTGAGGCCAAAAGTGTTTTGTGTCTGAACTGTTTCTGTATGCTCATGACTAGTCTATTACTGATCTGTTTTTCTGTGACATTTTTTTCTTTTTCTCTTATCATAATATATATTTTTCTCTTATAATTCTACAGATTGGGGGTTACTGCTCCACTTCCATTGGAAAGTAATTGTTGATGTTCTCTCCGTTGTCTGAAAAGAATGTCTGAATGTTAAATTGTGCACCTAGTGGCTATTTTGCCCTTATGTACCACAGGATCCTACAGAATACCAAAGTGACATCGGTGTGATCACACCAAAACAGCTCGACGAAGTCTAGGGTCATTGCTAATTTTTATTTTATTAAAAAAAAAAGTCATGTTAACTGTACATTACTCAAGCTCGAGATTTTGCTGTGCTTGATTTTTCAGGCTTTGAGGTGGTGGTCCAGCCGTAACAGTCTGTGACGCTTTTGCTCCGTGGCTCTACAGCACAACTTGTGCAATAAACAATGCCTAACGCTAACATGACCACTATAAAAACACATAGTGGTACCAACAGTGCCACAAGCAGCCAGCTTTTGTCTTGTTTCTTCCTGTCACCTGGACGCTGTTCTGTTCCTGATGCCAATGTATCTTCTGGTATTTGTGATGTTGCAGGGGTGAGCATGACAAAATCCCATTTTCTGTTAGGCACAGATGTCGAAGCCTCTGAGGGTCCTTTGTCTCCTGAAGTCCTTACATCCACTGTATCACCCGTTGCTATTGATATTTCCTCTTCAAGTGCATCCTCTTGATGTGAATCAGCTGAAGTTGTAGTATCCATCAAAAAGTTTGATGTAGGTGAGTTTGAAGATGCATATTCAATTAAATCAGGCTGTGTGGTCACATCTCCTTCCTCTGTCTTCTCTGTAAACCAGCTCAGGTAAGTTGGATGCCACTCTACGCTTGGGGAATCTGTTAGTGACTCCAGAAGGCTGGCATCTGTCATCAGTTCAGGCAAGCCGGGATCATTTAGTGTTGCATCAGCTGATTCCATCATCAAGTGTTCATTCTCGTCGACTGGCCGACAGTAGTAGTTGTCATCTTGCAACATATAACCCTCCTCACAAAGACACTCAAATCCACCTTCGTAATTTCTGCATGCTTGATCGCAAATGTTTAGAGTTTTACACTCATCGATATCTTCGCATTGCTCTGAATTTTCTCCGAGTGGAGAGAATCCGTCATGACAGCGGCATGTGTAGGAACCAGGCAAGTTCTCACAAATATGAACGCACTTTCCTTCCATGCATTCATCCACATCCACACATTCTCCGAACTCAGACGGAAGGTAGCCCTCGTTGCATCTACACTCGAATGTACCTGGTGCATTGACGCATTCCTGCGGGCATGGTTTTTGCAAGCACTCGTCTAAATCAAGACAACTCTGACCATCACCAGACAGGAGGTACCCCTCTGGGCACTTGCAGCGATGTCCCTGAAGAGTGGACTCGCACTCAAACTCGCAGTTGGCGCTGTGGCAGGGATCCAAGAGCTGGCAGGTCTTTCCGTCTTCTTCCAGAGCATAATTCTCAGAGCACTCACAGTAGTAATGTGTATCTGAGTTCACACAGTAGTGCTCGCAGCCACCATTGTCCTGTTCGCACCAGTCCATTGGAGTGTCAGTGCAGAGCAGTGCATCCTTCGACCAGCCAACACTTCCATCCTCTCTCAGCATACACAGTACTGACTGGTCATCCTTGTCACCGTCGGGACATGGAAGAGTTGCCACAGAGCCGAAAGGGATGTGAGTAAGAACAGTACTTGCCAGTTCAAACGGGGTGGTGTAGAGTGCAGGACTCCCTCCTTCTTTTTGAAGAGCTGGGCACATCCCTTGGTAGGTGTATCGGCAGAGGAAACCTTCCACGGCTACTGCACATGATCCATCGAGCCATTTGAAGTTGTTCTTGTCGTTGCCACTTTTGTCAGCTGTGTTGTAGGTAATGACCACACAACGATGAGCAGCACAAGCACTGGCTAAGTCACCACGTTGCCAGTTCGTATACTGTGTTTCCTGATCCCCAGTGATCCAAGTGAAGCCCCTCAAAGGGCGTGTGGCCGAGCACTGCCGAGGCTGTCGCTGAAGGCCAATCCACAACCTGATTCTGGGCCGGGAGCCACGTCTGACCCCTGACGATAAGAGGTCATGGATCATGGAAGCTTCTTCTGGTCCTTTGATGGTAGCCAGGTTCCCCCCTTTATCCTTGCAGCTCCTCCAGGACTCCCTGAAATTCTTGCGCTGGAGATGAATAGAATAGCATCCCTCAGCGTTGCACATGCCGTCCTGCTCCTGCAAGCTTTGTCCAATGACTCCCTTAGACCAATACAAGTACAGAAGTCCAAAGAAAAGAAAGGGATATGCAGCACAGCATTTTCCAACAGTCCTGTTTCCCATAATTGCTTTTTTGTTTTCTACAGCTGAGGTATTTCTTGTTATGTCTTACTTGTCTGCAGTTTTTTCTGACCTAATTAAATGTTTAAATTTACCTATGAGCTCTTTCAAACCTCTGGTCTCTCTGCTCAAAGAGATGACTTTTGTCTGCATTCTGTCTGAGAGACAGAGAAGGAGGGTACAGACGTTTGTTATTGGAAAAGGGGGTGGGTAATGAGTGTGCTGAGTAGTGGGGGGAGATTCGGTCTGTGGTTTTCCCTTGTGCCGTATGGTTTTCATAAGTCTGTTTAAGGAAATAGTTTGTGACCCAGCCAACAAGTCCTCCCCCAGACCGCATCCTCTACTCACTCATCCAATCACTAGAACAATCACTATCACAGTTCCATCCATCCAACCTGAAAACTTCATGCTGGGTCATCCTGATCAGATTTCACAATTTTCCATTCTTGTGTGGCTCATTTTTGAACAGCTGCTCAGACAGTTCTTTTTGACTTTAAATTAATTTAACAATTTTTTATATGAAATTCACTTGAAATGATGCAATGGTTTAAAAATATTGAAGTTAATATGCAAGTTTCATTATGTCATCTAAGAAAGTTATTTATGTGGAGATCATGAGGAGATGGTTTGAAAGCAAATGTTTAAAAAAGGTATTTTTTTTAGCATAATAGGACTTTTCTTGACTGACCAGTGTAAAAATGTGAAAATGGAATTTCAGTGCAAGACTACAAAAAAAACCTCTAAGAAGCCATGCATAATTTTTTTGTCTTGTCTTTATCAATAATAATTTAATATAATAATAATTTTCTTGCAATCTTGACTTGCATGCAAAAGCACAACTCTACAACCCACTGTGTCAAAGCATTAAATTCTATATGACTAACAAAGGATGTTGTTTGTATGTTTGCCCCCAGCTGAGCATGAAGGATCCTGCCCGATATCCTGGGGGAATATCCTGATGAGGAATGCTGGGAAACGGTGTTTACTCATTCTGGAAGGGGGGTTGCTTTTAACATCCTGTCTCCCATTTTCTCAACACCCTACATTGAGAGATCAGAAAGCCACAAGAGATGTCTGCGCTAGTAGGTTTGATTTAGCAGGACTTTCTGCTCACCTCTCTAACCCTGGATGACCTTTAACCAGTTCATGGCCCTGACTTCTTGTATGTTTAATTTCCCACAGCTCACATAAACAGGAGAATATGGCTACAGTGACTCTTGGGTGGTTTGGGATGTGCTCTTTCTGTATTTTTGTCGATTCATATGAGTCTTTTGGACCATTTTAAAGGGCTTGCAAGAATATACAACGTGTGTCTGTTGGTGGAAGAGAGGTTTGGAAAAATTGGATGCTTATGGGTTCTTATGTAATTCTTTTCTAATTCCGTATGCAGGCTGAGCCTATATTTCATTCTGTCATCAGCTGCTTGTTCCAAGTGAAAGGCTGTAGCCAACATCGAAGTGCTACGTATACACTTTTCCATTATTACTTCAAAATGAATCATCATGGTTACTTCTTTGATAGAATGTCAATAAAACCCACATATGCGACCTACTGTGGAGAATAAACCAATAAATCTTCTTTTTTTCACTACTTTATCCATGATAAGCTACTCATTTTCCTACTGCATCAGATTTTTGAGAGCAAACTAGTTTTCACAGAACATTTGTTTTCGTCTCCCATCCTCTTTTTAGCCATTTGTCCTGGCCTCCTCCATCCTTTTCTGGTTTTTCAATTGTAGTTTGTGACTGTAGGAGGCATTGATGTATAAAACCATCTCACTCTGGTCCTCATGCCAGGTATGAAAGTCTGCGATGAGTTCTCCTAGTTTCTTTATTACCTCAGCTTCTCTTCTAACTGATGTGCTTAGCATATGCAGGCCCCTTCACGACTGATCTAGATAGCATCTGCTCATTCTCTCTGTAGATTTGCTTACTTAGATTGAGAAACCTTCAAATTCCTCAGAGCTTTTCTACCCTGCTGAGGTTGAGGTCTTTGTGGAGTCTTCAGCAGTGATGCTTCATGACAAGAATCAAATTGCAGACTTCGCTCTGAATATCACAACCTTTCTATGGTCTAGACCAGTGGTTCCCAATCCTGGTCCTGGAGAACCCCCAACACTGCACATTTTTTATGTCTCCCTATTCGAACCTACCTGATTCAACTCATCAGCTCATTAGTGAAGACTCCAAGACCTCAAATGTGTGTGTCAGTGTAGCGGATCAGCTCATGGGAAATATGAATAATTAACCATAACTAGTTATAATTAACTATTCAAATTTTAGATCCACTGTAGATATTTAGCTGACCACTCAGGGTCAACCGTCTTGTCAATTCTAAGAACGTTAATTTCCTGGTTAAAGGAAATAACTTTCTTACTGTACAATTCTATAAGTTTGTAACGTAAATCTGCATGATTATTGACTCCGGTTATGAGTAAACAATGAACACGTCAAGTGTGATACATGTAAGGTTTTATTAACTACATAAACACTTAAAACACACATAGTCGAACACTACTCATAAACACATTAAGAGCCGTCCTACATACCCATACACACACACACACATCAGTTGGTATATGAAAGGGTTCAAGTTTATCACTAAAGAAAGAGACATAAGGAATGACCTTTATGGAACCATTTTGCATATTCAGCAGATCTAAAACCTGAGGGAAAACGTCAGATTCTTAGTTCAAACAAACCTTGTAAAAGGTGTAACTGATACTTAATGCATCATTTAAATCGACTAAGTTTGATACTTGCAAGTCTCGTCTGTTTGAAAATAGATTCCTGATGCAATCTTACGGCCCCAAGATCTTGCTGAAGTTGGTTGATGAGAAAGAGCTAGTTTGAGTCAGATTCACTTGATGAATGAAAAGGACTAGGCCGGTGCCTGGCACGAGCTTTGGTATCCTGGATCGTTTCTCACATCTTCATCTTAGCATCCCCTGAACCACCGACTGGGCGGGTCTCTTGAAGTGTGGCCTTTTAAGCCTGCAGAGATTCACGCCTCTCAAGATGGGCTTGTCCAATGAGAAAAGCTTAAATTCCAAGCGGGAGGTTGGAAATAATGGGGATTTTTATGACTCTTTGTCTGTAAGCATGGTATTTTGCTTATGTAATTCGCTGGAGTGTTGAGGCACAAACTAGTACCGATTCTTAGAACATCAATATGCTGCATAGGTATCAGCTTATAATATACACACTTGTTTCGATCATAATAAGGCGAATTCATAGATACTAAACACGGTTTTTGTAAGGTTATATGAATGAGTGGTTTAGCGTAAGCATGAATAAAACTAGTCTATAATACAACAGATTAAATAAAACACAGCAATAATATACACAATGGCATGAAGAAAATGTGTGTTCATTCAAAGAAAAGTTTTCCTATGATTACTTAGTAGAAAAGTCCATTTCTCCTGTGCATTTGTACCCTTTGTTTCTGGAGAATGCAGCTGAGAGTTGGCTCGCATTCCACAAGGTTGTAAATTTATCGGGTTACCATGAAACCAGGGTCTTGTTCTGGCGTCCTGGGGTGTTACAAAGTATTTGTGAATCTAGCTAACAAAATATATATTGTGTTTGGGTGGTCCAGACGCTACACTCATATAAATAGACAACCAAAACCGTGCAGTGCTTTTCTTTCTTTCCAGGACCAGGATTGGGAACCCTGGTCTAGACAGAACCAAAAGAGTTTTATTGTAAAGTCCAAGATATAAATAAACTCAGTTTGGTGTCTGCTGGTAGTCTATGACCTTAAAGTCCTTGAAGTATCTCATTGGTCCCCTGGGATAAGAGTGCTCGGCAAGCTTAGTGTCTGGTTACATTGCTAACAGAAGTATCACTATGTTGAAATCATATGTTACTTCTGCTACTACGAGAATTTAAGCAGACTCCTTTTGGAATTTTCTACTGGTTGAAAAATTCTTGATTCACTGCCATCAAACAGTCCCGTAGTATTTAGTTGCAGCTTTTAACTAATCCCATGTTATTTTTCCCCTCACACCTATTATGCAATAACATATATATCTGTCTACACATGCTTGGACCATGCAGGGAGAGCAGTAAAGGACGTCAGGTGAGGTGTAAGGGTTAATGTGAACAATCTGGAAACCCCTGATGCCACTGTGTATAGATCAGGGGTTCCCTAACTCTTTACATCAGGCAGATGCTTTTATCCAAAGTGAAATTGCATTCCCATATTCTTAGTTCATGCATTCCCTGGGAATCAAACCCATGACCTTGGTGTTGTTAGCGGCACACTTTACCGTTTAAGCTGCAGGAACACTTTTTCATGCTAGGAACCACACGGAGAGGTATAAGAAATCTCAAGACCCACCATAAATGGTTTAGAAAAATTTTTGAAGAAAAAAATATTTGATATTTTTCCTTCTCATATTATTTCATTGGATAAGCTTGCTTATTAGCCTACAACTCATCACATTTCCATAATGCTAATGGGAAGCTACAAAAATGAGGACATGAACAAAGACATGACATTTGTGCATGCAAAAAAAGATAATATTTTTGCTTTCTTGGTGGCACAGCAAGTAAGAGCAGCCATATTAATGTAGCAAATAATGCATTGACCTTGCAGTTCAATAAGTAAATCATATGTGACCCTGGACCACAAAAACAGTTAATCAGGGTCAAGTTCTCGGAACTTGAGAATTATACATCAGGGCCGCTGCTGGTCATATGGGTGCCCTAAGCAGGATTGTATTGTTGTGCCACCCTCCCTCAAATATATGGAAGTAAAGAAAAAAGAAAAAGAAAATACTATAGGGGTCAAAATAGAACTTTAATGAAATATAAAAGTAAATCAATAAATTGTATTATTTACAAATTACAAATCTAGACAGTTACCTATGGCTATGATTTTATAAATACAGTTGTCTGATTGATTTTATAATCTCAAGCATTCAGAAACCACACAAAAGAAACTTAAGTAGTTTTACTACGATAAAACCATGGTTAATATTTGTAAGGGTTGTGATGTCCACATGTTTTTTTTGTTGAAGAAATTATAGAGGCTGTGTCATCTATATATATCAAAAAGGTGGCCAAAAATTAAAGATTAAGTGGATATTTTAATTAAATGTTTGGTCAATAGCCTATTAAACAAGGATTAGATTTTTCTGTAAGTGTAGCAGCAGCAATTGCATTGTCATGTGTTTGTTTCTGTTTAGTTCCTGTTTGCCCCTATTTGGTTCAGTTCCTGTTCTCATTTAGTTTATCATCGGTTATTCTGTTCACCTGTTTTGATTGATTACTCCTCACTTGTTTCTGTTCTCCTTGATGACGTTCCATGTGTTTATAAGCCCTGTGTTTTCCTTACTTCCCTTGTCTTGCATTAGTTACATCGTGGTTGTTGTCTACCTCAGTTTCAGAGTGATTTGTTCTTGTTTTGATAATTAAAGACTCTATCGTGGATTACTTCCTCTCCGTGTGCTTCCTCCGCACCACGACCCGTGACAGAACGCAAGATCCAAAAACTGAAAGTAAGTGGCGTCTTTTTTGCCCCGGTTTGAGTGTCCACCTTTTTTGAATATTTTGTGTTCTCAGTTTTTTCCCTCGGCTGAAACCGCAGCCTTTTTCGCCTCGCCCTGAAAGATAGACCCTCCTGCCGTGGCCTCTCAGCCCGCCGTTCACGAATGGCAGCCTGCAGCCACGCCTTTCAACACCCCGATCCTAGAGGGGAATCTGAGGAAGGAGATTCCAGTTGTTTCTGGTGCCCTAGGTTCTCCGGCACGTACGAAGTCAAGCCCGCCAGTCCCGTACCAGCAAGCATGCCAGCCGCGCCTTTCACCCCGAGCATAGAGGGGAATCTGTGGCGAAGGCGGTTGGTTCTGGTCCCTAGGCACGCTCCAGTGTCGGCTCCAGCCCCAGAACTCACTCCAGTGTCGGCTCCAACCCCAGAGCTCGCTCCAGTGTTGACTCCTCGAAAGCGCTTCCCAGTCCCTGAATCCAGCCCAGAGTGGGCTCCTGTTTCCGAATCCCGTCCAGAGCGCCTTCAAGTGCCTGCTCCTCCAGACCTCCCCCCAGGATTCCTTGTTTTTTTTCCCCAAGAAAATTTTTTTGGGGGGGGGGGGCATATACCCTTGGCCGAGCCAGCCAAGGCCACGGAGGATACGCCATGGTCTCCCGAGTCCCCTGATCCGCCATGGCAACCTGAACTCCCTGATCCGCCATGGCTTCCCGAGCTGCCTGCTCCGCCATGGTGACCCGGATTCCGTACACGCCTTGGAGGCATCCGTTCCAAGCCTTCCTGTAGGAGGACCTCCAAGGCACCCACCCTCCATGCCTACTCGATGTTTGTGGCATGATGTCGTGCCTTTCGAGGGGGCAATAGCTGTCACGTGTTCATTCCTGTTTGCCCCTATTTGGTTCAGTTCCTGTTCTCATTTAGTTTATCATCAGTTATTCTGTTCACCTGTTTTGATTGATTACTCCTCACCTGTTTCAGTTCTCCCTGATTACTTTCCATGTGTTTATATGCCCTGTGTTTTCCTCAGTTCCCTTGTATTGCGTTAAAGTTACATTGTGGTTGTTGTCTCCCTCTGTTTCCAGGTGTTTTGTTCTTGTTTTGATAATTAAAGACTCTATCGTGGATTACTTCTTACCTTCAGGCAGTATGTGTTATCCAATGATAATGAGCTTTATAAAAACAAGGTGTTGAGTTCATTCAGTATGCGTACGGATTTAATGGGTTCCATCGTTTGTTTATTGATTCAAAGCAGCAAGGCTCTCAAGCGAGGCTGACCCTACAGGGCCTCTGAGCAGGAGGCAGCAGCATGCTCATCATTCATTGGACATCCTGAAACTATTAGTCAAGACTATGTGGCAAACTAATTCAACAGAATGCATTCCCAAGGACTTTTCACCTTAAGAAAAGGTGACTCATTTACTGTTAGTTTTTCCATCTTGCTGAACTAGCCTGATTTTTTTCCCCAAGGGCTCAGACCAACATTTTAACATTGTGGAGCGGATGGTT
Organism: Sinocyclocheilus anophthalmus; assembly: GCA_018155175.1. Classification (NCBI taxonomy): domain Eukaryota; kingdom Metazoa; phylum Chordata; class Actinopteri; order Cypriniformes; family Cyprinidae; genus Sinocyclocheilus; species Sinocyclocheilus anophthalmus. Next base: position 42,556 of record JADLZN010011003.1, read on the forward strand.
TGAAGACAAATCCACATTTTAGAGAACATTTAATATGTTCCAGTTATCCATGTTTCAAAACATGAAGAAAAATGAAGTCTAGCAACATTTTTCTTGCAAAACAATTATCTTCAAATGTATGGTCCGCGTTAAACATACTATGTAAAACCATGAATGAAATGTTGCGGGTTTCATGGAATTCATTGTAACATGATATGGAAAAGCAGGAAGATGGCAAGCACATAGAGTCTGCTTTTTAATTCACAACAGGGAAATTTACTTTGGCTCTTTAATAGAACAAAACAACAAAATGCTGTTGAGGCAGAAAGGACTAAGATCTGTGTAAATTTGTGGCAAAAAATAGTTTTAATAATAACATCTGCTGATCAAGGGCTGGAAATTGTGGCCATTCTGTGATTTCACCAAAAACTCCCCTTGTTGTCTTTGAAGAAGAAAAGTGCTTCCCTTTTAAATGACAAGAAATTACCCTGGGACCAATTGTTTGTTTGCTTGCACACAGAGAGAATAGGAAGTCAAGGAACTACGTGAAAAAAGTGGTGCTTTTGTAGCACCCTCACCGCCTGATGAGGGGAAATAAACAGTTAAGAAAAAACCACAAGAGATGGAGCTGCTGCGTCTTCTTCTGAAGCTGTGTATTTACTGAGCAGCGCGCCACTCCCCCCCATAGGCGAACACTCACGAAAAAGGCAAAACTAATCAAATGATCAACCGATCATTTACCAAGACATTCAAAATCAATTGTCAAAGACAATATATACCATATTTCACACTTTAACGAATATTCAAGGAAGATATTAGATTTAATATGATTTATCCCTTTTTACTTTACTCCATTTCTTTTTTTTTTCTTTATAACCACCACACTCTCCCCTTCGAAAATAAATGTCGTCCCGACATTACACCCTTCTTTTATCTTTTTTTTTTTAGTTGTGTTATCCAAATGTTCTACATTGTATATGTACTGTGTGTTACTGTATCTACAGTTAATCAATAAAGGTCTATTTTGGGAGTGCATGGTCTTTTGTCTTCCTTATAAGCACTTCCTTTTCACCTTTTTATTCATTCTCTTCAGTATGTATATACGTCTTTGTATGTGTATAAGTATACTGGCTGATACGGTGGTACTGGGGGAGTCCATCGGTTCAAGTTCTGCATCCCATATTGAATAGGCTGAAACATTCCTGGGTTTAAATGCTCTAGCCCATAGCATGCCGGAGTACCAAGGTGATCATAGGTAAACATCTTTGGTGGTCTCCTCTCTCTCCTAGGCCAACTGTTCCCCTGTTCTCCTTCCTCATTAACTTCACTCGGGGCTATATGTCCATCTACTTCAACATCAGCTGCAGGTTGTTCCTCCACCCTCACACATTCTTTCTCATTCCTTTCCTTCTCAACTTCACTGAGCTGGACAAGTGGTAAGTTTGTTTTCTCTAGTCCTTTATTTTTATCCACAGGTTGCTGATGCTGAACGGCAGGTAAGTTTGCATCTTCCAATTCACTGTTTCCTCTCACAGGTTGCTGATGCTGGACTACAGGCTGGTAATAGTAGCCACATTCTTCATCTTCTTCCTCTGAGCTAGGATCATGTCTTTCCATGGAGGTTGGTCCCCATGTTTTTCTCTTCACTCTTGGCTGTGGTTGGAGCTCCAATTCCAGTGGTAGGTAATCGCATGGTAACAAGAGGTTTCGGTGTAGAACCCTTGATCTTCCTTTTCCTCATTCCGATTTCACTTCATAGACAGGACTGTCTTCTCCCACTCGGCGAACAACAGTGTGTATCGCATCCTCCCAATGATTCCGCAGCTTCCCTGTGCCTCCTCTAGGTGTGAGGTTTCTAACCAGAACACAATCTCCTGGGTGCAACACCGAGCTCCTTACTTTTCCTTCATAGTTCCTTTTGTTTCTCTCTGCCCCCTTTTTGCTGTTTTCTTTGGCAATCTCATATGCTTCCCGCATTCCTTGACTCCATCTCTTTACATATTCTTTGTGGTCCTCAGTCCCTCCCAATCCGAAAAGCAGGTCTACAGGTAGTCTTCGTGAACGGCCAAACAGAAGATAGAATGGCGAAAATCCAGTTACCTCACATCGTGTACTTTTGTAGGCGAAGGTAAGTTTGTTCAACGATTCCTTCCAGTTGGACTTCTGTGTTTCTGTCAAGATTTTTAACATCTGGAGCAACGTCCGATTGAAACGTTCCACCTGCCCGTTTCCTTGTGGGTGGTATGGTGTTGTTCGCGATCCTGCAATTCCACAATACTTCTGTAACTGAAAAAGCAACTGATTTTCGAACTCTGCTCCCTGGTCATGATGAATCCTTTTGGGAAATCCAAATTTCAGTGCATAGTCGTTGAAAATTCGTTCAGCAACGGTTTTGGCAGATTTCGATGTGGTGGCGTAAGCTTGTGCAAACCTTGTGAAGTGATCAACTATCACCAAGATATATTCATACCCTCCTTTGCACTTGTCGAGGTGCAAAAAGTCAATGGAAACGAGTTCAAATGGGTGGGTGGTGACAATATTCATGAGTGGTGCTCTACTTTCTTTACTTGGTTTCTTCTGTTTCAAACAGTTACAACACTTGGTCACAAAATGTTCAATTTCACCCTGCATTTTTGGCCAGAAGAACCGGTCTCCAATTAAGGACATGGTCCTTTCCACTCCTTGATGCCCCATTTTGCAATGTAACTCCTGCAAGACACATTGTTTGTATCTTTCTGGCAGCACAAGCTGAGTTCAGGTAGCTGTCTTTCTGCGAAGGATTCCGTCCTCTTCTAAGGAAAGTTTGTCCCAGTGGCGTAGCAAACTTTTACTCTGTGTACTTAAGGTCTTCAGAAGATGTCTAGAGAGCTTTTCACCAGTCAACTTACACTGCACTACTGGTCCAATGTAGGCATCTTTTCTCTGTGCTTGTCGTATCTCATCAGTAGAGTAGGTCTCACTTGACTCCGCACACTCTGTCGGGTTATGAAGGGAGGTCATGGCTGTCCATGACATGGTCAGATCCTGCACTTCTATGGCCTGGACCGTTGCCTCAACACAATCAGATGGGAGTTCCTCTGTACACTGCTCCATCATTGTTTCAATGTCCAACGGCATACGGGATAAACTGTCCGCATCAATGTTGTCTTTTCCAGGGCGGTATTTAATCGTGAAGTGGAAGTCCGCGAGCTCTGCAACCCATCTGCATCCTGTCGTGTTTAGTTTGGCACTGGTCAGTACGTAGGTTAGCGGATTATTGTCGCTATATATGGTGAAGGTGGGTGCGTAATACAGGTAATCGCTAAACTTTTCTGTGACCGACCACTTCAAAGCTAGAAACTCCAATTTCCCTGAATGAAGGTGGTAGTTTCGTTCAGCGGCTGTGAGTGTGCGAGATCCATATGCAATGACTCTAAGTTTCCCTTCTTGCCTTTGGTACAGAACAGCACCAAGTCCCAGGTTTGAAGCATCCGTGTGGAGTATGAACGGCTTTGAAAAATCAGGAAATCCCAGGATTAGAGGTTCTGCCAAACAGTCTATTAATTTCTCCAGCCTCTGCTGATGATGTTCCAACCATTGAATGGACTTCTGAGAAGGTACTCCTCTTTTTTTGTTCTTCATACACTTACGTGCAGCTCCAGTATGTCCCTCTTCCTTTGTCTCAGCTACTCCTTTCAGTAAGTCATAGAGAGGCCCAGCAATCTTGGAGAAGTCTTTAATATACTGTCTATAATAACTCAACAGGCCAAGTACGGTTCTCAACTGTCCCACAGTGCTGGGTTTTTTCTCTTTCAGGGCTCTTACGGCTGCCGTGTCCGCAGGATCCATTTTACTGCCCTCCACGGACACAATCCTTCCCAAGTAACGTACTTCCCGTTTAAACACCTCACATTTGCTAGGCTTGAGTTTAATTCCATATCGCCTCAGATGCTGTAGGACCTTTCGCACATCATTGACATAGTCGTCAAAGGATTTACTGAACACTAGCGTGTCATCAAGGTAGGGGACACAGCAGTTGTCTCTGAGTTCTTCCAAACACTCTTCCATGCAGCGCTGGAAAACTGCGGGAGCGTTCATTAGACCAAAAGGGATACGAATCCACTCATAGAGCCCCCATGGCGTCACAAAGGCGGTCATGGGCCTACTCTCTTTGGCCATGAAACCCTGGTGATATGCTTTCCCTTGGTCAAGTAACGAGAACCAGGTGTTTCCTCCAAGACTGTCCATAATGTCTTGAACACGTGGAATGGGCTGTCGGTCAGGGTTTGTCTTCTGATTCAATTCCCGGTAGTCGATACACAACCGTAAACTGCCATCCTTTTTTCGGACATAAACTACAGGTGAGGAATACGGTTTGATTTCTGAACCCATTCCTGGGCAATGAGGTCGTGTAGGTAGTCTTTCATCTCTTGGTACAGGGGGCGAGGTACTGACTGGTAAGTACGGGTGACGGGGGTAGTATCTTTCAGCGAGATGGTCAACTGCAATCCTTCTATACAGCCAATGTCGTCATCGGATCTTGAAAAAGAAGCTGCTTCCTCTCTCAACATCTGCTGTACAATTTGTCTTCTCGACTCACTGAGATGGCTTAAGTCTAACGGTGGGTCCCATGTTGAATCAGAATTCTGGGTAATTTCATTTATGACTTGACTTATGCTTACAGGCTCAGAGCGGGGTGTTTTAAGAGCAGCAGTTGGGTATACAGTCTGTACTGGATGCACTGTGCCAATAACTGTCTTGCCATTCAACATTATGTCATGATCGGTAGGGTTTTGAACAGTGACAATGACATGTGGTGAGGTCTGCCGTCGCAACTTCACAAGGGTTTCACAGAACTCCAATCCTTCAGGCCAGGTAGGATTCACATCAGACTCATAGAGTAGCACTCTTTCTTCCTTTGGTGCCGATGTCTGTACTCTACATTCAACTTGAACAGAGGTGTGTTTAGGCACACAGACTCTTTCCTTGGTGGTTTTAAGGATGTACTCGCATGACGTTTCTGCCTGGACTCTCTCGATGAATGCTCTTATCTGATTTCCTTCCAAGTTGGGGATGGCTGTCACAAACATATCACTGCTGTGTGGCTGGGTCAATCCGTTTCTGTTGGCTACCTGCTCAATCACATTGTACCCGATGATGGGATGATGCAGATGTCCGCCTCTCATCACTAACATGGGTATGATGAGCTCCCTATTCTTTCTTTCATCCAGCGTCAATCCAAAAGTGACTTCCATCCATCCTATGAATGGTATATCCTGACCATTTGCAGCTACAAGGCGGAGTTCTTCGGGTGCATCGATTGCTTCTGAAACATCTCTCAATCGTATATTCGGCAAGTACTCATTCTTCCACATCTCACTAACAATACACACTTGAGAGCCTGTGTCCCATAACGCTTCTACAAGCAAACCTTGAAGGCAGCATCACACAAGGCACTGTTTTCCAACAAGTGCAGCACAAGAGAGTGTGTGTTTGACCTCCGTGTTGTAGTAGCCGAGGCGGAATTCACATTTATTTCTGAGTACAGTCTACACTGTTTCTTATGATCTGCCCAGTGATCTGCTTGACATGATTTTGAGCAGTATAATGTTTGCTTACAATTTGTACAGTTTCTCAACATTAGGTCAGAACGGATGGTACCACAATATGTACAGCTTTGAGGGGACTCTTCTTCAGCACCGGTCACTGCCTGTCCCACGGTCGTGACCCAGCCTCGTTTAAAGGGCCTTCCCGATGCATCATAGGTATCCGTGCTCGACATCCAGCTGAGAAATGGTCACTACCACCGCACTTGTAGCAGTGAGTACAGTAGACATCTAATCCACTTTGTCGACATGCAAAGCATTTCCTTACTCGACTTGGAGGCTGATAACGTTGCACTGGGAACCATTGTGGTCGCTGAACTGTCACTCTCCGCTGGTCATCCGGCTGCCAGTAACCTGGATGTGAATACTGAACCTGTGGTGAAGACGCATTAGTGACATCAATCACTGGAGGAGGACACTGAGTAGACATGACCTGAGGTTGTTTTATTGACTCTCGGATTTGAGAAACTTCTGCACTGAGGTCTTTTAACAGGGCCATTCCTGAGCGCATTTCTCTCAGTTCAGTTAGAATGTCAAGTTCAGCCTTTTCTAAATTTTTCTGACATAGCGGTTTCCCTTTCTTCTCGATAGCAGTGTCACTGGATTGAACTGTGTGCACTTTAGGGGTACATGGCTGGACAAGTTTCTTTTTGTTTTGTCGCTCTGTTTCATGGGCACATGCCTGATTGACTTTATCAAAGAGCAGTTCATCACTCACATCAGCTTGTGCCAAATAGGGTCGCAGGTCACCTCTGATTTTTTTATACAGAAAACTGTATTGTGATCCAAAAAATCTACTTTAAGTCAATGCACAACTGTCTGTGCAAAGTACATATTTGCCTTTCCAAAAGGGATGATCAGATCCCTTAAAGGCACAATATGTAATTTTCACAGCTGGAGGGCGCGCATTCAAAATAAACAAAGAAGCGAAGGCGTAGTTTGATGACGCCGTGACTGATTGTGAAATCATGGGAGTTGTAGTCTTCATCCCCAAAGCTGATGCAGTCTGATGGGACTGGTAGAAATCATGTTTATGGATGAGCTAATGATTTATTAACATAGTAGAATGAAGCAGGGTGAGGCTGAAAGCCTCGAAGCGAAACGAGGCCGCTGAACAAGCGTGACACACGGCTCGAAAGCAGCGGAACTTTTATAATGCCACAGTCGATCGCTTCCGCTCCTTCCGGTCGTGCGTATGTGGGGGGGGGGGGAAGCAGCGCTGTTTTATCATACTAATACATTTGAAAGTTCTGTTATAATGCAACTCTGTGCGGTCGTCACCTGTCTAATAAAACGCACAACATATTAAAGCCTCTTTGTTGTTTCCATGTTTTTCTTCTACAAAACCAAACTGGAAATTCGAGGGGTTATGACGTCATTGGCAGGCGACACAATGACACTATGGACACGCTCTGTGTCACTAGTTAAAATTGCTTATTCCGCTGGATTTAAACATTCTTCGAAACATTTTGGATAAAGTTCACAAGTCAGCAAAACATAACACTGTTCTAGTGGTTTTTGATATTTTAATAAAAAAACCTTTCACATTGTGCTTACTGGACCTTCCAGTCTATCCAATGTCTTCTAACTCTTCACCTTGATATAAACATAACTGACAGTTAGATGTACCCTGACATCTGCTTATGAGGAAGAAGAGGGCAAGAAGATTTTGAGCAGTGTGAAATGGAAAATGAATAAAAAGACGATCAGATATTCCATATTTCGCCAGCTAAATTGTAACAAGAGACCAACAAAGAGAAAAACAGTCTGGAAGGGGTGAAAGAGTCATGATGTCTCATTATTTCATTATTTCCATGATCTCTGGCTGTCTAGCTGGAGCCAACCCACTGACCTCATCCAGACTCCAATATTCTTACAGTCTAATCATTAAAAGAATATGTTCTTCCAATGCAAATTCTTAATATGCTTAACACGACTGCCGTTCTTATGCTGCATGATTGCACCATGAGCTTCAGTTCAGAACAGTCAGTCGTTTTTCCTCCTCTGTGTTAGTGGATACTGAGAGCTGCTCATGATTATTAGAAAAACAGAACATCTTCAATAAAAAAATGCAAATAAATCACTATCACACAAAATAACAATATTTGGTTTCAGAATACACCAACTAACACCATATTTCACCAGCACTGATGGTTTTGTCATTGACACTGCCAGTGAAAAACCATATATTCGCATGAGGCCAATGAAACACATACAGGTGCATGTCAATAAATTAGAAGTCATGGAAAAGTTCATTTATTTCAGTTATTCAACTCAAATTGTGAAACTCGTGTATTAAATAAATTCAAATGCACACAGACTGAAGTAGTTTAAGTATTTGGTTCTTTAATTGTTATGATTTTGTCTCACATTTAACAAAACCCACCAATTCACTATCTCAAACAAATTAGAATATGGTGACGTTCCAATCAGCTAATCAACTCAAAACACCTACAAAGGTTTCCTGAGCCTTCAAAATGGTCTCTCAGTTTGGTTCACTAGGCTACACAATCACGGGGAAGACTGCTGATCTGACAGTTGTCCAGAAGACAATCACTGACACCCTCACAAGGAGGGTAAGCCACAACTTCATGCCAAATAAGCCCTGGGCTGTTCACAGAGTCTGTATCCAAGTATGTTAACAGAAAGTTGAGTGGAAGGAAAAGTGTGGAAGAAAAAGATGCACAACTAACCGAGAGAACTGCAGCCTTATGAGGGTTGTCAAGCAAAATTGATTCAAGAATTGAGTGAACTTCACAAGGAATGGACTGAGGCTGTGGTCAAGGCATCAAGAGCCACCACACACAGACGTGTCAAGGAATTTGGCTACAGTTGTCGTATTCCTCTTGTTAAGCCACTCCTGAACAACAGACAACGTCAGAGGCATCTTACCAGGGCTAAGGAGAAGAAGAACTGAACTATTGCCCTGTGGTCCAAAGTCCTCTTTTCAAATGAAAGCAAGTTTTGTATTTCATTTGGAAAAACCAAGGTCCTAGAGTCTGGAGGAAAAGTGGAGAAGCTCATAGCCCAAGTTGCATTAAGTCCAGTGTTAAGTTTCCACAGTCTGTGATGATTTGGGTGCAATGTCTCGCTGGTGTTGGTCAGGTGTTTTTTGAAAACCAACGTCTGCAACCCATGTAACAAAGAAATTTGGGCACTTCATGTTGCTTCCTTCTGCTGACCAGCTTTTTTGAAGATGCTGATTTCATTTTCCAGCAGGATTTTGGCACCTGCCCACACTGCCAAAAGAACCAAAATTTGGTTAAATGACCATGGTGTTGGTGTGCTTGACTGGCCAGCAAACTCACCAGACCTGAACCCCATAGAGAATCTATGGGGTATTGTCAAGAGGAAAATGAGAAACAAGAGACCAAAAAATGCAGATGAGCTGAAGGCCACTGTCAAAGAAACCTGGGCTTCCATACCACCTCAGCAGTGCCACAAACTGATCACCTCCATGCCACGCCGAATTGAGGCAGTAATTAAAGCAAAAGGAGCCCCTACCAAGTATTGAGTACATGTACAGTAAATTAACATATTTTTTAGAAGGCCAACAATTCACTAAAAATGATTTTTTTTTTTATTGGTCTTATGAAGTATTCTAATTGTTGAGATAGTGAATTGGTGGGTTTTTTGTTAAATGTGAGCCAAAATCATCACAATTAAAAGAACCAAAGACTTAAACTACTTCAGTCTGTGTGCACTGAATTTATTTAATACACGAGTTTCACAATTTGAGTTGAATTACTGAAATAAATGAACTTTTCCACGACATTCTAATTTATTGAGATGCACCTGTATGTGAATATATAACAGGAGAATGGTGAACACATTAACAATCGGCAAGGGTTCCGGGTGCCAAACTCTCCTGGGAATGCTTCAAAGTTTCAGAACACAATGGTTGCCCTCGGAATTGCATTAGGCCTCTAACCGCAAAAAGTCAGCCGGTGCTCCTGAGGGTGACAGTTAATTCATCATGGAAAATCCTTGAGTCAGAAGATCTGGATTTCTGGTAAAGCTTCTCTGCTGAATCACTTTAGAGCCTGATTTCATTTTCTGAATATATGAATATATGCTACAATATAAAGCATAAGCAAACTCTCTTGGCTACTGAATTCCTTCAGTCCTTCACACCTGAGGGTCAATGATGAAGCAAAGGGCAACAGTTCTGTTTGGAGAATGGTAATAAGCCTCAGACAGCTCTGCCGTATCCCACTGCGCCTCTCTTGTTACGGCTCCCAGATACTCTGCGTTTGGGTTTCCACTAGGCCTCAGGAGGACCCTGGAATTAAACTTTCCTGGAGCCTCAGTCTACCTCAGAAACACTTGGAACACTCCAAACACAGAGCTTGCGTTTTTCATTCTCAACTCTGCTCTGCTGACACGTCCTCAAAGATTCAGACACAAAATCTGAGTTTGTTTTTTGTGGAAATCCTTTTGTTGAAAGTCAAATGGTGTGTTGGATTGATTGGCAATTATTATAGGAAGACTGACAGCTGCTGATGCCCAACACATGGTTTGAAATCAAATACCCTCAAAGACCAACATTCCACAGAAATGTGTGGATGATTTCTTTACGCCGTGACCTGAGAAGTTAAATTGCAAAAAACACAGGAAATATTGTTTTTGAACTTGCAAGAAATGTGTTGCACGAGTTATCATTGGAGATCACTATCAAACAAGAGGAGATAGAGCCAAATATAACTGCCTGTTAGCTGGAAGATGCACATTGCTAATTACTTCCCATAGGTACAAACTCCTAGGTTATTTTGAAAGGCTAGTGCATAAATGAGGAGTGTTCACTGGAGAGCAATGTACCGGGAGTTCCAGCTCTTTGTATCTGTTATCTGTTAGTCTCTATGGATATGTTCTCAATTTAACTGGTTCTCATCACCATAACTGAGCTATGCAAATAGAAACAGAGACAGCAAACCATGTAAAGTGTACTCATGACAACATTGATGTTTTATCCATTATATTGGGCTGCATTCACATGATCAAAAATACAGTAAAAAGGCAATATTGTGAAATATTATCACAATTAAAATAATATTTCTGTTTTAATATAAACTGTTAAAAATAATTTTTGCTAACTGAAAAAGCTTAAATAAAATGTTGCCTTGGTAACTAACTGATTTTAAGAAGATTGAAATAAAAAGTAAAGCTATAAAATAGAAAATAAAATCTAATTCTAAATATTAATATATGCTATATATTATAAAAATAATAAATAACTGTTCTATTATCATTGTTGAAAACAGTTTGTGCTGCTTAATATTTTTAAATATGAAAAATGCTTACTTTTTTTCAGAATTCCTTTGTTTGAAATATAATCTTTTGTAACATTATAAAAGTCTTTGTCAATTTTGATCAATTTAATGCATCGTTGCTGAATAAAATATTAATTTCAGAACATTTCGAATACAAATTTAATAAAGAGTCTAAATATAATGCTATCCCAAATCATTCATTTTCGAATACAAGGCAGAGAAAGCTGCTCGTCTGATATTAGTACTGAATGTCGGAATAGCATCTGACCTGCTATACACATCAGCATCTGGTTTTAATTTAACAACATGACAGCTGACAACTTTAACTGAATGAAAGAGAAATATGGGCATAATGAAAAAAATAAAACATTTGAATGAGCCACTGAGCCACACACCAGTTTGAAAACTCTTACCAGAAAAAGGCAAGGAAATTAAACATGACAGTAATTTACTCATCATCTAGGCTGATGAATGTGTGGGATATGTTGAGTCTTTTGCATGAAAGCAACCTGCTTCATTTACTCTCTTTTTAATGCTCTTTCCCCAGTTAGGTTTTTTTTTAAACTTTGAGGTACATTTCAATCCAGGTAGCGTGAAGAGCGTGTCATGTGCAGGCAGAGAGAGGTGTAAACAGTAGACTGCAGATGAGGGTCATGCCATAAAAAGCAGGATCTGTGAAGGGGAAGAGGAGGATGACGAAGAGCTGAACACCCAGCTGATAGGAGAGATGACCTGGGTAATTAAGATATTGAAATCTTAGGTGAAATGCAAGCTAGACAACACTGACAAATTAGGATCTCAATTACAGTGTCTTATCCAAAGCAAAGTTGTTCAATGATATGATGGAAATGAGCTGTGTTGGACAGAACGCACACCATAAAGTCATCAAAACAAGTCATAGAAATCCCAACATTCCCTAACACACTGAGCTTTTAAACATCTCTGAACAATAACTTTAAAAAAAAAAGCATACATAATACTGGCATATTCACTGCTCATTATCAGAGCTCGACAGCACCATCTGCTGAAAGGACAACTTTATAATCTTGCTTCTTCAACCCACACCAAACAAGAGCGGACTGATGGCTGTCACATCGGACTGGCACCATGGCAGTGTCACCAATCTGGAATCGACAGCCCGAAAAATAAATCTCTGTTTAATGAAGCCATCACTCTGATTCCTCAGGCCATCCGCCAATCCCTTCACACACTTACGCCAAGTTCGAGATCTGGCTCAGTCATGAAGATCAAGTATTACATTGCAATGAAGGGTAAGGAACAACATTTAGATTTAATGAGATCAGTTTTATCTATATATATATTATAATAAATTTAAAGAGTTTTTATATATATATATTTTTTTATATATATATATAAAAATCAGAATAACTTCACTCTCAACCAAGTCTAATTATTTGATCAAAAGAGCAGTCAAAAATATATTTTTAAAAATGTATCATGTGATGGCAAGCTAATAATCATTACTCCAGTCTTCAGTGTAATATGATCCTTCAGAAATCCTTCTAACATGCTGGTATTATGAAAATACATATTAATTGTTCATACTAACTCAAGCCTGCTTTGACATCATGAAAAAGTCCTCTTGGGCTCTCAATTGGCAGCTGGGTCAGAGGTCCAAGAAAAGGTATCTGTGCTCAAATTAAATAAATACATCCACGAAGATAGATAGATAGATAATAGATAGATTAGAGGCTAGAGAGAGAGAGAGAGAGAGATTGGTTTAATGGGTCTTAAAGGGATCATATGATGCTGCTAAAAAAAACATTATTTTTTGTATTTGGTGTAATTAAATGTGTTTATGCAGTTTAAGGTAAAAAAAAAACATTATTTTTCCACATACTGTACATTATTGTTTCTCCTCTATGCCCCTCCTTTTTGAAACGCATCGATTTTTACAAAACTAATTGTTCTGAAAAGCGAGGTGTGCTCTAACTGGCCAGCTATCCAGTGCGTTGTGATTGGCCGAATACCTCAAGCGTGAGACGGAAATGTTACGCCCCTCACCATACTGTGATGGCATGTCCCAGCCGGAGCGACGACACAAAAACTTTAAAACCCATTATAAACGAGGCATTTTTTGTATCCAGTGGGGACATAATTACTAATTTTATAATGACTTATACTGTCTTTTTTACGCGTTGCATTGCATCGCGCCGCGTAAGCATTAAACCATGTCTGCATTTGTGATCGAAAAAACGACAAGCAAGCGCTACTCTACACTGTTCAAAATCGCGTTTGAATCATCAATGGCAAATGGTAAAAGAAAATGTACTTACGTGAGTCAGAACTGCCGGCATTTTAGTCTAACGTTAGTCTCCCAGGATCAGTAAACAGTCCTCCATAAAATGTGCTGGCGATCCACAGCACTAAGTTGATGTATTTCCTCAGTGACCAGGACAGATCGGCTTTAGGCATGACGAAGCGGATATCTCCTCTTTTGGAAGACCAAACAAAGCAAATTTTCGCTTTCGCAACCAAACACACAGCATCTTCACAACATGGCGGCAACAACTACGCGGAAGACAGTTACGCCTTCTTCTTTCTTTGCGTGAACATTTTGGTGGCGTTATGCAGATCTTCCCACATTGTGACGTAGGTATGTTGGGGTGTGTTAGAACTAGCCGTTTTAGGTAGGCGTGGCTGACACTTAACTTTTATAAAGAATATATCTTTGGTTGAGACTTTAGTCTTTGCAACTTTACAGATCTTCTTTATGCACCAAGAGCTTGTAACACCTCCAAAGAGAAAGGAAAATGAAATCGCATCAATGACCCCTTTAAC
>JADLZN010011004.1:0-205035 GCA_018155175.1 Sinocyclocheilus anophthalmus
TGAAGTTCCCTCCATTTGCCTTTCACCATTTGTTAAAATGATCCCAGTCACAACGATAATTAGGTATAAACACCTCCAGATATTTCATCTTTGTAGTGCACAGAATATGAATAAATTTAAAATAATGTAATTAGGTCTTTCAATAAATTCGAGATTTTAATTAAATTAATTGCATGATGTGCTGATTAGTCAAATTAATCACTAATAATCACATAGCCTACGATGATGAGAAAAGATCATTATTAAAGGAATAGTTCTCCCAAAAATTAAAATTTTGTCATCATTTACTCACCCTCATGCCATCCAAGATGTAGATGAGTTTGTTTCTTATCAGAACAGATTTGGAGAAATTAAGCATCACATCACTTGCTCACCAATGGAACCTCTGCAGTGAATGGGTGCCGTCAGAATAAGAGTCAAACAGCAGATAAAAACATCACCATAATCCACACAACTCCAGTCCACACTTGGAAGTGGAAAAAAACTGGACGGTTTGTGAGATAGAAAGAATCCCGCATTAAGCATTTTAACTTTAAAACAATTGTATGGCCAAAATAAAGAGTCGATAATTTATAATGCGTCCTCCAGTGAAAAAGTCCATGTTGTCCACTTGCTTATGAACAGTGCTTAATCTGTGCATATGTCTCTGCTGATTTAGACGAGACAGCTTTCTGACTGGTGAAAGCAACAGAGGACTTGTATTTTAACAACGGTTTGAATGTTTTTTTTTATACTACAAACACAGCTTTTCACTTTACAAGACATTTTTTTTATTTTATGGAGTCGTGTGGATTACTTGTTGAATTAATCGTGATGTGTTATCAGCTGTTTGGACGCCTCATCTCATTACCTGAAGAGGATCCATTGGTGAGCAAGTGTTGTAATGCTACATTTCTCCAAATCTATTGAAGAAACAAACTCATCATCTACATGAATTTTATTAATGATAGTCCTGATTACAGGTGTATCACAGATTAGGGTTGTGTTTACAAATTAGATTAAATCTTAAACCACCTTTATAAAAATTGTTGCTTAAATGTATGCACACTTCTCTCGTAGCATTGCAATCAAATGGAAACACACACGGTCGATTTACATACAATTACCTCTCCATTTTTATTCAGATCATTTGCATGTGTTCAAAGAGCGATTTACAATTCAAAAATTCAAAAGTGGTCGTTTGTTGCACCAACCCACAGCATTCACAGAGGTTCTGCCCTGTTTATCTTCTGGAGATGGACAGGTGGCGTTGTTTAAAGAAACCTCATTATTTTTCACAAGGATGATAAGCAGCTCATTAGAGGCAGCGAGAGACCAATGGGGTGATTTTAAATAGTGTATTTGAGGAGCCACAATGCCGCTGTAAAGTTCACATTTGCATTACGGTGAATGGGGGCACACCTGTTCTCCTGCCGCAGGCTCCTCCATGGGGGAAGTGAAAAGAAAGAGACAAACAGATACTGGAGTGAGTCACCGAGTCTTAGCGTTTGATTTCCAGCTGCAGTAGAAACAGAAAGTCACTCTGAGGTGGTTTCCAATTGTTCTGGTTTTAATGTGTCACATTCCGTCCCACATGTGACAAACCCAAAACAAAAAAAAAAAAACCCTCACTCCCTTTCTCTTTGTTTTTATCTTCACAGTTTTCAAACCAGCTTGGCCTGCTGTTGTGTCAAGGACTGATAGTGTATTGTGCGGAAGATAGCAGTTGTATGACAGGTGGCTCATAGGAAATAGAGGCAGCTTGTGACACTATAAAAAAATCCTTGTATGTGCAAACATACTTGGCAACAAAGCTCTTTCTGATTCTGATTCTGATCATGACGGAATCCGCAGAGCACTTAAAAGTTGTTTACCGCATTTTTATGGAGACGGGACGCTAAGAAACGTGGGCCCTAATGATCTGTATCTAGTTTCAGTCTTGGCAACTGGTGTGTTGCCATGGATACAAGAATCTGAAGGTGAGGGGTCGTAAAGTGGTGAGATTGGACTTAAATACTTGCTGAACTTGACATGCCCTTCTAAACTATGTTAGTGAGTGGGGGGAACAACGTTGTTATTTTATTGTCATGTATATTTTTCAAGGATAATTATACAGGTCTGTGGTTCAATGAGTACTTTAAACTGATAATTTGGTATGGTAAAATTAATTGTTTTTGTGTTTTCAGAATAGCAGATTGCAGAAGAGCAGTTCACACAACAAAGGCTACTAGCGACTAAAGCAGTTCCAAACAAGTCAAATAAGCATGTTATGGAACAAAATCTGTATTTAATGAGGGATTTATTGACTTAAGCCTAAGTTATACTTTGGGTGCAACTGTTGGACACTTTGGGCTCCCATGATCCTTTGTGCTGATTCTTTGCATGATGACGGCGCCTCTGTGTGGTGCAGAAGAGCACTTCAAGAAACAGTTTGGTCCCCTACACCCTTCAACCCATCAAAGCTCTCACTCCGGAGGGTAAACCCATTGAAGGGACTAGGGCATTGTGATGAGCCCTTCCGAATGGAACGCAGGGACAATGTTGTGTCAAATTCGTCCATCCACCCTCATCCGCAGTTAAGTATTCCTTGAAAGCTGTGCAGAAGACGGAGTGGAACGTGGAAAAATAAGCATGGGCTTTCTCTCATGAAGTGGTCACTTGATTCGTTCCTGAATTAATCATCCTGTGTCCCAATGTGCCTACTTATACTACGCTCTTAAAGTATGTACTATTTTGGTGAAGAAAAAGTACACACTTTTGTGTGTGTAGTAGAACAATGTATTTTATCGATTATAATTATTTATTATTGTTATTATTATTAATACAACATCTGAATACACAAAAAATGGCATTAGTCGCATACAAAAAACGATTCTGGCATGGAAGGCTCATTAGAACCTATAATTCAGGATAAAACAGAACATCCAAGAAAACAAAAAAATTTAATAATAAATCAATGGCCTTTTGCTTTTTTCATTTATACTAAGGACATCTCCATGTTTGTAGTTTTTAACCACATTTTATTCCAGAATCTAGCCAAACATATAGGATTGTGGGAATATTAGCCATTAGAGCAGGGTCTCCAACTCGGTTCCTGGAGGGCCGGTGACTGAGGTTTTGCAGAGTCCAAACTTGTATCAACACACGCCTGGATGTTTAGCAGGCCTACTAGGACGTGATTGTAGACCATCCGGGGACTTTTGGCATGCTCTTTTCAACATACTATGCTTTGGGCCACACTATTATAATCCAATACTGTTCAGTGGGATTAGTATAAACATGGGATGCGGGTCAGTGTTTGAAAGAATCGAACGATGAGTCAGTGACTCATACACCTATTGACGTAACAAAGTGTAAACTGCAGAAAAAATCTCCACCACTAATACACACAGACTGACAATAATATAGTACACAAACTTGAGAACTGTTGTATAATATATATGTATAAGTATAAAGAGAGAGATGCATGCATAGAAGATTGTTGCTGTGGCATGTCTGCTCACACAAGTAGGCTACAGAAAAATACCCCTTTTTGACCGTGCCCTTTAATGACTGCCACATATCACCCAATCACATTACAGTAATATTGATGCCATTACCCACAATGCATGCTGTTTTGGCACCCCAGCGCAGCTTTAAAATAAGAGAACACAAAGGCAATAAAATCCACTTATGAAGACGTATGGTGATGAAGTCAATAATATTATATTCCATAGTTTGAGGCTCTAATGATAAAAGAGCTCATTCAGGAAATGCTGCTAAAGTTATTTTGGAGAAAATGCATTGGAAGTTGGAGCTTGCTTTGGTCATTAGAGTTTCTCTCCTGGATTCCTTGTGCCTGCAGCCTAATAAACTCAGCATAAACTCAGCATGCTTTCGCAAAATTCTCCACAGGTCTTTAGATGTTAGTGACAGACTACAGAGCATCAGTAATTGAACATATGAGCATTATGAAGGATTTTTTTATCATCTGAAATTTCACAATGTTGTATAATGTGCTCTTATACAGAGTTATTATACAGAGTTAACAGAGAAATTGTTATTTAGAAGGACATCTGAATATTATTCATGAATAATATGCCAATTCAGTAAGAATGCTTTCTGTCACCATGCAAATCTCCCAAGTGTCCTATTCAGATTGTTTGAGTTATATGCACTGCACTGGCAATAATGGTCCATTTTCAAGCAAGGAAACCTCGCCTCTACCAGATTGTATGTCTGCACTCCGCGTAGTTTTTTTGAGCCCATTCATACTTGTTTCAAAATGGTCCCTTGTGTGCCATTATCAACACATTACCGGAGATTCTATTAAAAGGTTTGCTCACCCCAAAATTTAAATTGTCATCAATTATCTACACCCTTATGTGATTCAAAACCAATGTTCAGCACACAAGGAGATATGAAATGCATGGATGATGTATTTTTGTATGCCAAAACCTGGAAATGTTAGCATTTACGGTTCCATCGTCCTAAAGTTAATGGTTCATGATGTTGAACAGGAAATGTCATCTCATTATTCTGCTTTTACAACCGTATTGGGTTTACAATCATGCTCTTACAAACAAATTCAAACTTTCAGGGAAAATACAGAGTTCTGGCATGAAACTCTAAATGGCACAGTCCGATAGGTCTAACTCAATCTTACCTAATGACATCATTATCACATGGCACGGCTGATAGCCAATGAGCTCGCTGCTCAACATTCAAATACATGACTAGTGTTTGCCATAGCAGCGCAGCTTGCTTCAGAACAGCTAAGATAAGTGATACTCTTAAAATCCATATCGCTGTGCTATTGCGTGATTGAATTAAAAAAACTATAATCAAGTTTAAACTAAGTGTCATGTTAGCAGTTTGCATTGAATGCAGGAGCGAAATATTAAGCATATTAGCAGCCGCATTTAGCATCTGTGTGTATACAGCAGGAGCAAATGCAGTTTAGAGCATATATAATCACTTCGAGGACACACCGATAGTAACAGACATGAAACAGGTTAAATGAAATAAGCTTTCTTGTGTATGCATTTCAATGGGGGTTCGCCATATACATCGGCGATTATCCCAGTGTCCACGGCCGTTATTTCTAAGGTCAATGTTTTCATTGTGATGTGTGTGGTTGATTTCAGCTGCACACAGCATCAGAAGCACGTGCTTATAGCAGTCATATCAATGACAGTGTTGCGGGAGACACTGAAGATCACTATCTACAGCTGTTGTAGTCCCGAGGGAAATGCATTATGGGTAGTGTAGTTCGGATAAATGTGCTTGTGCGACGTGTGCTCTCGCTGTGCTGTGTAATTCAGAAACGGAGAAAGAACATTTATATTCTGCTTTTATTTCAGTTTATTCAGGTCAGTCCACCCAGGGGTTTTGTGCACTGTAACTCTGAAAACTTTTATCTGCACGAGTGAGTAAAATGGCATGCATCGGCTAACTTTGTCCGTTCATCATTGCACGAACATGAATTAACAAGCTGTTATCCTGCTGCTGGGACTGATGAAGTGGAGAAAGTAACAGCAGTTATCAAATGACTAAATTATGATATTTGCTCAGGTGGGTGCTGGGGTCTTATCTATCGGATTGCAACATATACGTGGGTACGGAAAGTATCAGACCCCCTACATTTTTCACCTTGGATATTGCAGCCATTTGCTATAAATCATTAAGTTAATTTTTTTTCCTATTAATGTACCCACAGCACCCCTATTGTGGACACTCATATCTTTAACTGACAGGTCTGTCCATTTTCTGATCTCCTGGAGAGGTTCTACACCTCATTTGAGTCCCGCGTTTGGTGTTTTTTTTTTTTTGCTTATTACTGATTGGACTGATAAGCCACACACCTGTTTATATAAGACCTTACAGCTCACAGTGCATGTCAGAGCAAATGAGAATCATGAGGTCAAAGGAACTGCCTGAAGAGCTCAGAGACAGAATTGTGGCAAGGCACAGATCTGGGCAAGGTTACAAAAAAATTCTGCTGCACTTAACGTTCCCAAGAGCACAGTGGCCTCCATAACCCTTAAATGGAAGACATTTGGGACGACCAAAACCCTTCCTAGAGCTGTCCGTCCGGCCAAACTGAGCAATCGGGGAGAAGAGCCTTGGTGAGAGAGGTAAAGAGAACCCAAAGATCACTGTGGCTGAGCTCCAGAGATGCAGTCGGGAGATGGAGAAAGTTGTAGAAAGTCAACCATCACTGCAGCCCTCCACCAGTCGGGGCTTTATGGCAGAGTGGCCCAACGGAAGCCTCTCCTCAGTGCAAGACACATGAAAGCCCGCATGGAGTTTGCTAAAAAACACCTGAAGGACTCCAAGTTGGTGAGAAATAAGATTCTCTGGTCTGCTGAGACCAAGATAGAACTTTTTGGCCCTAATTCTAAGCGGTATGTGTGGAGAAAAAAAGGGCACTGCTCATCACCTGTCCAATACAACAGTGAAGCATGGTGGTGACAGCATCATGCTGTGGGGGTGTTTTTTCAGCTGCAGGGACAGGACGACGGTTGCAATCGAGGGAAAGATGAATGCTGCCAAGTACAGGGATAGCCTGGATGAAAACCTTCTCCAGAGTGCTCAGGACCTCTGACTGGGCCGAAGGTTTACCTTCCAACAAGACAATGACCCTAAGCACACAGCTTAAAAATAACGAAGGAGTGGCTTCACAAACACTCTGTGACTGTTCTTGAATGGCCCAGCCAGAGCCTGACTTAAACCCAATTGAGCATCTCTGGAGAGACATAAAAATTGCTGTCCACCAACGTTTACCAGCCAACCTGACAGAACTGGAGAGGATCTGCACGGAGGAATGGCAGACGATCCCCAAATCCAGGTATGAAAAACTTGTTGAATCTTTCCCAAAAAGACTCATGGCTGTATTAGATCAAAAGGGTGCTTCTAATAAATAAGAGCAAAGGGTCTGAATACTTAATACCATGTGATATTTCAGTTTTTCTTTTTTAATAAATCTGCCAAAATGTCAACAATTCTGTGTTTTTGTCACTATGGGTGTGCTGTGTGTACATTAATGAGGGAAAAAAATTGAACTTAAATGATTTTAGCAAATGGATGCAATATAACAAAGAGTGAAAAATGTAAGGGGGTCTGAATACTTTCCGTACACACTGTATCCATTTTGTTAATTAAACATTACACATAGTGCGCGTCTAAATAGACTGAAGCCAGTCGGCGTGGTAGCCCAGGCTCACATAGTCATAGCCACTATTGTTAAGCTGGTCGACATGGTAGCCAAGGCTCACATAGCTATAGGACACTAGTGTTAAGCCGGTCGGCGTGGTAACCAAGGCTCACATAGCCATAAGCCACTAGCTTAAGCCAGTCGGCGTGGTAGCCAAGCTCACATAGTCATAGCCCACTATTGTTAAGACGGTCGGCGTGGTAGCCAAGGCTCACATAACCATAGGCCACTATTGTTAAGCCGGTCGGCGTGGTAGCCGAGGCTCACGTAGTCATAGGCCACTAGCGTTAAGCCAGTCGGCGTGGTAGCCTAGGCTCACATAGCCATAGGCCACTAGTGTTAAGCCGGTCGGCATGGTAGTTCAAAGGCTCACATGGTCATAGGCCACTATGTTAAGCCGGTCGGCGTGGTAGCCAAAGCTCACATAGTCATAGGCCACTAGTGTAAAGCCGGTCGGCGTGGTAGCCAAGGCTCACATAGCCATAGGCCACTATTGTTAAGCTGGTCGGCGTGGTAGCCCAGGCTCACATAGTCATAGCTCACTATTGTTAAGCCGGTCGGCGTGGTAAGCAAGTCTCAAATAGCCATAGGCCACTAGTGTTAAGCCAGTCAGCGTGGTAGCCCAAGCTCACATAGTCATAGCCCACTATTGTTAAAGATGGTCACATGGTAGCCAAGGCTCACCATGGTGGTACTACATGGGTTCATGCTCTTTCGGCAGCTGCAGCAGTACATATGTATTGGCGTTAGATCTGGGGGGGGTGGTTTGGTGGGGGGGTGTTGGGGGTGTTTTGTTTGTTGGCTTGAATTGTCCTCTATGTCTCCTGCTTTGGGGGGGTTATTAATGTTATATATTGCAGCAGCAATAGTTCTTACATGCTCACAGCAGCATGTTGTGGATGTTATTGGCAGTAGCAAGTTTTCGCGGCCCTAGGGGAACATTTAGTTCTCTGGGAACCACCCTGGTGGCTAGTTCCTAAAACCAAATTCCTATAACTACCCAGTGCGAAAGGGGCTAATGTCACCCTCAGGGTCCACAGTCCATAGTCCGCCCGCACCCACACTCGCCCACCAAGAGTTGTCCCGCGCCGCACCCTGTGGCGTTGGGTCCCGCAGTACTCCAGCGGGCGCCGGGAGTGCAGGTCTCTAGTCCACAGCCTTTCTTGTCTGATGAAAGTATTTCTAATTAAACGTAGCAACATACTGACTGGCAGAATTGTTCTTAAAGCAAGTTCATGACCCTATTACATACCATCCTCCAATCTTAATTTGAAAAAAAAATTGTCATCTGTTAGTGAGTCAACTTTTTCCTGAAGATGAAGAATCTTCTGCTTTTGTATCTCTATTGTCTGTTTTGCTTTGTCAAGAGCAATCTGTAAAGTGGGTACACCATATAAAAAAGAAATAAAATATGTAACTTGGCTGAAAGCAAAATTTAAAAAAAAAATGTCTCACTTGAATTAGGCCTAATTCAATTATTTATTTATAAAGTAACATGAATATAAAGTCATGACTTGTCTTGGAGGGGCACATCTTTAAAATATTATCAATTACACATATTCTATACATATTCAGCTCATCTAAATAGATATTTGGTGCTTTTCGGTGGTTTATAAAGAAGTGGAAGAGCAGAGGTCCTTCGGCTGCATTTGGATGGAGAAGGAACTGAACAGCAGGAGGAAAGTTGACATTTTGAAGGGCAATAGTGACCCAAAAGAAGAGCAAAAACACAAGACAAACGTCTTACTGCAGTGCATTATTATGATATAAATATAGTAAACCAATCCATAACATAAACAAAGTGATAACCATCATCTCTATGCTAACACTGATTTTCATTTGGAAAATTGCACCTGCTTAATGAATACGTCATTGTAGGACGGCAGCAGTGGAATCACTCAAAACAGAATGAGATGAAATTGTTTTTAATTATGAATGCATCAATGTGTGTTGGAGGCAGATAAAAAATTATAAAAAAAAAAACATCAGATGCAAAATAAATGGTTAATTGTTCTTATCTGAGTTTTTTTTTCATCTTTGTAAAGTTTGCGTAAAGTTTTGTATTGATTTGAGTGGAGCAAACATGGATGTCCATTAGACAAGAAGTAATAATTAGTGTTAGAAATAGATGGAGGCTCTCTGCAGACACTAGAATATTACAGAAACGTGCACATAAAAACATTTGGAAAAGATTTACACTACCTTTGAAATAATTTCATAATATTCATTAAGTCTCTTGCCTCACCAAGGCTGCGTTTATTTGATAAAAATACAGTAAAAAATAGTATTAATGTAAAAAAAAACTCTGAAAATGTTAAATAACATTTTAATATATTTTTGAAAATGAAGTTTTTATTGGCTTTCTTTATACATAACAAAACATACCAGTACAATTTTTTTTTTGTAAATTTCAAAAAATAAATAAATAAATACACTGTATACAAAACAAAACAAACAAAAGTAATTATCGTAAATAATAATAATAATAATAATAAAATAATTATAGAAATGACACTTAAATGCACAACAGGGTAATCAAGTCACACCTCAAAGGATGACTGATACTAGATCCATGCCTGAAGTAACAATCTGAATAAAATTCTCCCACAAGTCAACATCCATGTGATTTCCATTCACTTTAGCTAACATTTTTTCATATGATACATTCTCTATCATAGATTCAATCCACATTTTAAGTGAAGGACACTGAATATCTTTCCAAAATCTAAGTATCAGTCATACTGCCGTGATTACAAAAAAAAAAAAACTCGTTATTTTTAATCTGAGGAATCTCCGATTTATCTCCTAAAAGACAAATCCTTGATGAAAATGGAAGGTTAAATCCCAAACATCTTCCAAGATATTTCAACACAATTTCCCAAAAAGATTGAATCTTTGAACATTGCCAGAGAGCATGAATGTATGTGCCAGTTTATTGTTTACATTTCCAGCATTTATTATCAATCAGACAACACATTCTAAAAAGTCGCACTGGTGTATAATAATATCTATGTAATACCTTATTCTGGATAAATTTACCTCTTGCTTCCTTTTGTACCTTCCACTGTTGGACAAAATTCTGTTCCAAGTGTCCTTATCTATGTCACTATTAATGTCTCTTTGCCAAATCAATCTCAAATTTTCACAGTTCTTATCACCAATCTTTAAACTGAGTTGATAAAATGTAGATGATTTTTGAAGGGGTCTTGGTAGTTTTTCTAAAACATTCTTTTCTTGTCCCATAGAAACCTTTGCCACCAAGCAGTTTCTAATCTGTAAATATTTCCAGAAGTGATCCCGGCCTTCTAAATGAAATTGTTCTTTTAAATTAGTATAAGATAAAAGCTTATCATCACTAAATAAATCCTTTAGAGTACGTATTCCATTTCTAAACCATTGTCCCCAAAACAGGGGCTTTTTCCCTACCTTAACATAAGGATTATTCCATACTGATGAGTAATGCTGACACCTGTGAGAAATCTTACATTTTCTGTGGACGATTTTCCAAACCTCTTTAGAATGAAGCAATATTGGGTTGGTCATATGATGCTGTAAGTTCCCCTCTGAGTTTTGTGAAAAAGTCTCTATTGGCCGAAAAGGATAAGTAAGTTGTCGTTCTATTAATACCCAATCTAAATCTAAATCCTCTTCTTCCCAGTGTCTAGTGAGCTTAGACATTTCAAATGCTATTTTATAGAGCTCTACATTCGGTAATGCTAAACCTCCCCTATCTCTAGGCAAACATAATTTATTAACGCCAATCCTGGGTCTTTTACCTTCCCACAAAAAAGTCTTAATCATAGCATTATATCGCTTATATATATCTGGTGAGGCATAGTAACAGGGACCATCCCAGATATCTAATTACACTGTGGTGCTATCGTCATCTTTATTATATTAATCTTTCCCCACAAAGTTAACAATTTTCTTCCAACTATCTAATTTTGTTTGTATTTTCTGCAACAAAGGTACCATATTCAAATTCAATATATTCTCTAAATTAGGGCTTAGGTGGATACCTACATATCTAATCCCTTTATTTATCCATTTAAACTTAAATGCACTGACTGAGGAAGAAAAACACACTGCTGATACTGGCATAGCCTCTGACGTATGCCAGTTGATTTTATATCCTGAAAATTTAGAATAGGATTCAATCATATTAAGGAGTACTGGTAAGGAGCCTGCAGGGTCTTTAACTACTAGCAATATGTCATCGGCATATAACAGTATCCCCTGCAAATACACCTTTAATTCTTGGTTTCTCTCTAATCATTGAAGCAAGTGGTTCCAAAACTAATGTAAAAAGTAGTGGACTAAGAGGACAGCCTTGGCGTGTAGACCTAGATAGATTAAAAAGGATGATGTTAGTCCATTAGTTACTACAGCTGCTTTAGGATTGGAGTAAAGAATTTTAACCCACTTCACAAAACCTGAACCAAAGCCAAATTTTCCTAAAGCCTCAAAAAGAAACCCCCACTCCACCCTATCGAAGGCCTTTTCCGCATCAAGCGATATTGCAGCAATGGGATCTAGATTAGAGTGATTCATCCACATAAGATGTAATAGCCTTCTCATATTGTCAGGTGAAGATCTATTTTTAATAAAGCCCACCTGGTCTCTGTGTATAATTTTAGGTAAAATACTTTCTAATCGTAAGGCTAATAATTTTGTTAACACTTTACAATCTACATTTAATAAACTTATGGGACGGTAATTAGCAGGATCCATCGTGTCTCTATCCGGTTTTGGTATGAGTGATATTAAGGCTTCATTAAAACTGTCAGGCAACATATCATTCTCAAGTAGCTCTGCATATACCTCAGTTAATATCGGGGTCAACTCATCAACAAACTTCTTATAATATTCTACTGGGAATCCGTCAGAGCCTGGTGATTTTCCAGATTTCAAAGACATTATAACAGTTCTGACCTCCTCCTGTGTTATAGGTCCATCTATTGAGGCTCGTTCATCAGGGGTTAAAGTGGGCAATGTAACATTAGCTAGAAAGTCTTTTAACTCCTTCTGACTGTAAATGGATTCTGATGTGTACAGTTGTGAATAGTACTGGTTGAAAACCCTATTAATGTCTTTGTTGGAGGTGAGCACCTTATTTCCCTCCTTAATTGCAGGTATGACATGACATGCTTCATGTTGTTTTATCTGTCTAGCAAGGAGTTTCCCTGCTTTTTCCCCACTCTCATAATACTTGGTCTTCAATCTAAATAATGCATATTATGCTTTTTTATGAAATAATTCATGAAGATCAAATTTTAATTGACAAAGCTGTTTAAATTTCAAATCTGTAAAACGTTGCACCAATTCCTTTTCTAGATCACCGATTAGTTTTTCTAAAAAAGTTTCACTTTTCTTACACTTTCTTTTTTTTCTACTTGCATAAACAATACATTTTCCCCTGATAAATGCTTTACAGGCATCCCATACTGTTGCTAATCTCTGAGTTGACCCAATATTAAATTCAAAAAACATCTTTATGTCATCCTGCACTGAGTCTACAAAGACCTTATCCTCCAGCATAAAGGTATTTAGTCTCCACCTCCCCCGTTTCTTAAAATCTACATTCACTTCTAATTTTAATTCCACATGTGCATGATCTGTCAATCCTATTACTCCAATTATACAATCAGCAACAGAGTCAATTAAAGAATTGGAGATCAGAAAATAATGACAATTTGAGAAGAATGTGTATTCCGTTCTCGTGGATTAACCAGTCTCCAAATATCTGTTAATCCATTGTCATCTTTAAGAGTGTGAATAGCAGCCCTATCTCTGGGGATTGATCTGATGTTTTGACTTCTGTCCAGGATGCCATCCATAGTTTGATTAAAGTCACCTCCAAGTATAGCATGTCCCTCGAGGTTGGCTAATATTTTGTTTACCTCATGAAAGAATTCAGGCTCCTCCTTATTTGGTGCATATACATTACAAAACACTACTTTAACATCGTTGAGTTTTGCTTCTATGCAGAGTATACGACCTTCCTTGTCTTTGTGTTGATTCATCAATACAAAATGTATTTTCTTCCTCACTAGTATGGCTACTCCACTTCTCTTGCTTGACACAGAATTATGAAACACATGTCCGACCCAGTCGCGTCTAAGTTTCAAAGTTTCCTTTTCATCTTTAAAATGTGTTTCTTGTAAAAAGGCAATGTCAGTTTTTCTGATCTTAAGATATGCAAGTATTTTTTTTCTTTTAACAGGTGACCCACAGCCATTTATATTCCAAGATATGATATTTATACATTGTCTATCCATCACACACGGTGTAAAACTGTGCACCTGTTGTGCTCCGATGCAACTTGCTTGTTAAGTTCCAAAAATAAATAAATAAACCTTTAACATATAAACTGGTATTATACCCACAGTCATTTCTAATAGAAAACCAATTATTTAACTTTTTTTTTGTGAACAATGAAACCTTGAAAAACATACAGAAAACAAAACAAATAAGGGAGAAAAAACTAAACTCAAAACACTGCCCTTAAGGGAAGACAGACCCCAAAGCTTTTCCCGAGCCACCATTTCAACAACGTATTGTAATAAACCTCTATTTTAACTTAAAGAGGTTCAATCAAATTAATGGAGGCCAGAGGGTACATCACAACACCAGGATTTTATAGAAAAGTATCACTTTATTTGACAATTGTACATAGAAAAATATAACCGTTATGTAAAGAGACATTTGAATAAGTTCAACGAACATTCCACTCCGTACACCCACACTAGGACAAACGGCGCTACACAAGTGAAACTTCAACATTGCACTCTAGTGGTTATTCCCAGCCCCGCACGGCACACTAGAAATCGTGATCAAACAGTCAGTTTAACAGGTGAAAAGATCAGCGCCTCCCCAGTCCCGTACACGGAGACGGAGTAATCATGTTCATATATATAAGCTTTAAAACTCACAACTAACATACACACGCACACATACACACAACACGTGAAGAGACTTAAAATGTAAAACACTTCCCCCGTTTCCAGGACACAAGACCCCACCCTAGGGAAAGGAATCAGCCGTGCCGGATCAATATCTTCAAAGAAAGCACGCACTCTTCTTCGCTTTATTCTTGTCCCCGCAGTTACGGCAATTAAGCAAAACGTCACTGGTAGTAATTAGTCTTTGGTACACAGCACACTTCTCCTTAGTAATCACAATATCTGTAATACTGATGAGTCCTCTTTGCGCAATACAGTCTCTTTGAAACGCTCTTGGAACATATGGTCTAAACCCTCCCCAGCGTTATCTAAGTACACAAATTCAATCTATCTAGCTATCTTCGTTGCCGGACAAACCCTAATGGTCTCGAGCAACACAAAGCGTCCCCATTTTCCCCTGAGCGCGAAAAGCCCGTCACGTTCACTCAGCCGAAGACCTTCCTCTCACCTGTTCTCCTCCTTAAATGTCCTCCAGGTGAGTTCAATTATCCATACATTGTCAATCAGAAGAGAACACGCTGCAAAAAGGTTCCTATAGGCGGGGCCAAAGCCCAACTAAGAAAAGAAATCCCCCAGTGTTCATCACAGTATTATAATACTTCGACTTACATATTTCCAGTCACAGCAATTTATTTGTCACCTCCTTGTAGTTGGATGTGCTCCTTTATATATATTTCCGCTTCCATGTGGTCAGTAAAACTCTGCTTTTTTCCCTTCCAAGTAAACGTCAGAGTGGCTGGATGAACCAGGGTATGTCGAACTTCATGGTCCCAGAGTAACTTCTTCGCTGCGGAGAATTTTTTCCTCATCATTGCTCTCTCTCTCTCGACATATCCTCGAAGATGGAAAGCCTGCATTCCTCCCATTCAAATCCCCCCTACTCTTTTTCGCTGCTGCCAGGACTTTCTCCCTCGCAGTATAACTTAGAAATTTCACCAAAACGACCCGGGGACGTTGATCATCATTAGGCTTTGGCCCGAAGCTGCGATGACTCCGCTCAATCTCGAACTCCGACCCCGTCAACCCGAGCCCCTCTGACAGGATCTTTTGGACATACTCGTTCATTTTGCATTCTGCTTCTTTCCCCTCTTTAAGGCCGATTATTTTGATGTTATTCCGCCTGCTGCGATTTTCTAAATCCTCAGCTTTATTTCAGAGTTCGTCCACAAGTTTCGCCATCCTCTCAGTATCACCAGTCAGGCGATTCGTTGAATCTTCCACGTGCGAGATGCGATTCTCAACTTCGTCGAGTCTGGCCTGTACAGAACTAATAGCCTCTTTAAGTTCTGTAGTAGTCGCTTTAATAGTTATCACATCACTTGCTACCCCCTGCAAAGTAGCGTTCATTTGACTAAGTTCAGCGAAAAGATCTTTCAAGTTCGGGTTTTGACTGCTTGACTCTAGTGACGGGGAATCATTAGCTTCTGGGATCGTTGTTTTCCGAATTGGTTGCTTGGACGATGTCATTTTGTCATTTGTCGGATGCCTCAAGTGAAAAGTTATCTATCGAAGTTTGATTAAGTTTGCGAAGCAAATATATACTAAATAATGTAATTAATGGTTGGTATCCGAGCGCCGCTCTAGCATGCTGCCATTTCCCAGCTTACCATCACGTGACTCCTCATTTTAATATATTTTAAAATGCAATTTATTCTGGAATTTCGCATCATTACTCCAGTCTTCAATGGTCACATATGATCTTCAGAAATCAGTATAATATTCTGATTTATTATCAGTGTTTAAACTGTTGTGCTGCTTAATATTTTTCAGGAAACTAAACATATTTTGTTCTTCGAGAAAAAAAAAACAAGTTTTAATTAACAACATTATAAATGCATTTTCTCTCACTTTTGATCAATTCAATGCATCCTTGCTGAATAAAACACACATTTATTTTAGAAAAAAATGTCTTACTGACCCCAAATGGTAGTGTACGTACATAGTGCAGAGTATACAGTAAATTTGAACAGCTTTTTTATTCAAGGCTTCACTTATTATAAAAAGCTGTGTTTTACTCCACAGTTTGTTGGTAAGTAAATTCTCCCTCAAATTGATCTTTATCATTCCTTATGAAACAATCTGTATTCAGGGTTCAGTATTGCACACTGTAGGAAAAGGCCAATCAGATCTTTGAAATCAGAGGTTGTGTTTTGTTTGCTCTTTAACCGCGTCTTTCTCTTTGCTTATGTTTGCTCTACCTGTTCTCCTCCATAGAGGGACCCATCAAACTGTACTGTAGGTTTGCCGTGCCATGTCGTGTGTGCTCAGGCTTATGTGTGTGTGGTCATGGTATTTTAGTCTCTAAGAAAACACACTCAGTTCCTCTGTAATCTTGATCTGACAATGACTATGAAGCTGCATTGCTGGTTGTTCCTCTTGAAACTAAGCATGGAATTGCACGCTGTTTTGCAGAACTTTTCCTTACCGTTTAAAAACCAGAGAGGAACATTCTTTAGACCTCGCTTACAGAGTTCAGCAAATAACAGGACTGTAATGCCAACCTATGAGACCACATGCTCCATGAGATGTAAGCTCTTATTTCTACACTCCACAGTGGACAGAATCCCTCTTTCCAGAGCTCAAGCCATGAACCGCAACCTCATGGAAAACACAACTACAATTCACATCAGCTCCACATCTACAGATCTATTTGTCATTAAGTTGCCATTAAGAACTGTAGAACTCCGGTAAACACAAACACAGTTCAAGCGCAGTTTCACCTAGAACACAACTTATAACACGACACAAACCAACACGTTCTAACTCCACACTCGTCACATACTGACGCTTGGTCAGGACCCCTTTAGCGTCATTTTTCGACATGCAGGGTCCTCCGTTGCTTTAAATAAGAAACCCTTGGTGTCAGTTTTTGCAATAAATACCTGTGACTGCACTTATATTTGCCTGTTACGTGTTTTATATTGTTCAGAGGTGGGTAGGTTTAGGGTAGGTGCTCCGATGAAAGTATACATTTATATAAAATTATTAATATTTTTTACAAATGCATGCAAACTGTTAAGTTAAGACAAACAACTGAAAACAATGGAGGACCCTGCACGTCGAAAAGTGATGCTAAAAGGGGGTTACTTGAGATCAAAAAAACCAAGTGTCAATATGTGACGAGTTGGGAGTGAGAACGTGTTGCACAAATACATACTGTATTCCTAGCATCACTGTTGTAGAGTAAAATGTGTTCTTCTACAGTTGCATCAGTACTCTGAAGGGCTGCACAATACTGTATACTGAAATAATTAAAAATGTGAAATGGCTTAGTACAATTATCACAGCCAAAATAAAATCTTGATAGTAGGGCTGCACGATTATGACAAAAATCATAATTGTCGATTATTCCCTTTAAATTGTAATTGCGATTATTAATTACGATTATCACAATTTACATTAAATGATGTTTATACCATTGTTTTATGCAACCGCATGCCGTAATTTTATATGAAAATAAACAAGCTGAAAACACTAACTGAAAAACCTAGTATTAAGCCTCAAATGTCAAATACACATCGGGATGTGTCTTCTTAAATTATGACTCAATGAAGAATATGAATGGTATTATAATGTTATATTAAAGCTAAAATTAAAATAATGGAAAAACCCTTAAGATAATATGTAGAAAGAAACATATCTTAAGCGTGCAGAATAACAGAAGTGGACTTTGAACGATTAATTGCCGCTACGTAATTGTGGCATCCATAATTGTAATCGCGATTAGAAATTTGATTAATTGTGCAGCCCTACTTGATAGTTTAACATTTTAAAAATGAATTAAGATGTAAATATTAGTATTGTAATTTTACAATTGTAGGATACAATTCATAAGTTGTTATAAAATATATATTTTTTTTTACAGTCAAGTATAGTTACGATTTTGCTAATATGTTTAATTAAAATAATAATCACAATTAAAAAAATATTTTTTCCCCAAACTGTTCAACCCTAAAAGCAATCAGAGGATAAAGTTTTATAAAGAGTTGTTTACAAGAGTTTTATCTGACTTTTAATTTATTTTATACAGATACATTCTGTCTGAAGAGAATCTTGCTGAGCCAGCTAGTTAGTTAAATGTTCGTTTATAGTAATGTACCTGATTAATAGCAGTTAAAGGTGATTCTGTCGCCCCCTTGAGGACTAAAGCTTGTTACTGTCACAGTAACACAAAAAAATGAAGGATGGACAGGATTCACTTCTGTATTCACACACTTCTGTAGAATGTTTCTGACTTTAAGTCAGTCTTACAAATGCCAGGATGTCATTGCATTGATAATAAAACATGAAAGCAAGAGGCATTTGCCAAAAAATAAGATTTCCTCAAAACTAACTTCACTTTTCTTAGCCATTTATGCAATTACTTTTAATCAACTTTTGTCAAATGACCACATTTAACATTTTTATTGTCCCTTTATATAAATGAATGTACATCATAAGGCAGTAAGACTAAAAATGCCATGCCCGCTGTGTAAGTGTTTGCTTGTGTTGTGTTTGCATGTTGAAACAGTGTGCCGTGCCGTTACAGGCGACTGATCGTCAGATAAGGCCATAGTTGCGTAAATTCAGGAATGTTTTACACACACACTGAGAGAGAGTTTATTCTCGATATCACACCATCATATTACCCATAACCCTCAGCTCAACTGGAAACCACTCTCAGTCTCTTCGTAGCCTTTGATCAGAGATCAGTATTGTTGGATTTTGATTCAGCCTTAATCAAGCATTTTGCAATTTGTGTTTGTTGTGTGTGTGTGTGAGTGTGTTTGTGTGTGTGGGTGTGTGTGTGTTCGTGTGTGGTGAGAGGAGAGGAGAGGAGAGGAGAGAGAGAGAGAGTGTGTGTGGTGTGTGTGTGTGTGTGGGTGTGTGTGTGTGTGTGTGTGGTGTGTTTGTGTGTGTGTGTGTGTGTGTGTGTGTGTGAGAGAGAGAGAGAGAGTGTTGTGTGTGTGTGTGTGTGTGTGTGTGTGTGTGTGTGTGTGTGTGTGTGAGAGAATCAGATTCAGTCATTAACTGGATTATAAGTGTGAACCTGCATGAATGAAGGAAACCCAACATTTGACTCATTCTCATATTGAGACGCTGTTTGAGTCACATCCTCATAATGTAAACCCGAGAACAGCCATGAGCGTCTGTCTCATTGCCTAAACACACAGGGCACGTTTCATATATTTTCTCTAACCCTTCTCCTAGTATTTATATAAATCAAAATAAACACAAATAAAACATAAGAATATTAGAATTTTTTTCAACTACTTGCACACTAAATATTTACTTGTCACACAATTTCTGAAAGCTGACACTCAAACACCAGAAGCACACACCAAATCTGCAAAACCATACGCTAATTCCTCAGCCTTTGACTCAGTTTTCGATTTCATAAAACACTTTTTGCTAAACTCAACACAGTTCTCTATGTGACACACAAAATCTAACAGGAATTAATATTATGGCAAAGGTGTTTGCAAATGTTTGCTTTTGAGATGTGTTTGTGATATTTTGAATGCAGTGCTTCATTTTGCAAGAGATGTGAGGCATTTTACATTTTGTGTGTGCAGTTCTTGGATTTGTGTGTGACGCTTTGAAAAAAAGAGGCAAAGTTTTGAAAATGTGTGTAAGCAGTTGAAACAAAACTGTAATGTGAAAAGCTCAGATCATGGAAGTATCTATTCTGAGCACAGTTTGAGACAGATCTTATTTGAAACTCTAGAGGAGACACGTGAGATGTCTTTTTCTCAGGAGAAGCGTCTGAGAAGAGTGTCCATCTCAGCTAGTCTTTGTTTGATTTCAATGCTCTCAAGGAAAACACGATTAAGACATTGGTGAGATCCCATGTGTGCTTTAGCTTTTCTCTAGGAATCTGTAATTCTGCAGTCTCTCATTATCATAGAAGTGGCTCAGGTGTGATTTAGGATCAGAATATCCTGTCAACAAAATCACATTGATCAGGGGTCCGTCTTCGTACGTCGCTAACTCAGTTAGCTGGATTTGATTGTTGACAACTTATTCCAGATATTTTACTCAAATCCGCAAATTAGCCAGAGATCAGTTATCATGATTAGAAGATCTGGCATCTCTCAAATCATCTCGGCCTCCCTCAGGTCCTAAAGCCCGCTCAGTAAGGACATTTCATTCCGTAGAGGGCGCTGTTGGCCTGCTTCTAATAGAGGTCTTAGCAAAATACACTAATAATATTTAGACTGTGTTTCTGATTAAATAAAGCAGTAATTGATGCCATAAAATCATGAGTATGTTTTGATTTAAAGGTCAGAAGCTATAGCTTACATTTAAAAAAAATCACAAACATGACACTTAAATTAAATCATTTGATATATATTGATTTATTAAAGCCATAAACCCTGTGAAGCCGTGGTTTACAGTGAATTTATAACAGCTAAGGGGCGTTGCTAGGCACGACACGAAGCACAAACCACGGCTTCACGGGGCTTATTGCTTTATTTTGTATTGTAAGTATGTTTTTCTTTTATGTTTACTTTTTGTTTTTCGTGTTTTTTTTTTTTTTAAAATGTACAGTTCTTTTTTTTTTTTTTTTTTTTTTTTTTTTTTTTTTTTCTTTTTTTTTTTGTTTTTGTTTTTAAAAAACAGTGTAAGAAACAGTTATTCCATAAGGTTTCACAGAATAAAGCAGAGCAAATAAAGTGTAATGATATAATAAAAACAGTATTCTTCCACCAAAAAATGTAGTTCCTCAGAATCAGTTTTGGTTGCAACAAAGTGGTTGCAGAGCAACACACAAACATAAACAAAGCTGTATGTTTGTAGAGTAATTTACAACAGCGTCAAACGCAGCTCAGCCAATCAGAATCAAGCACCGGAACTATCCGCTTTATAATCATTAATGTGTAATATGTTATATTTTTAAACAAATTATGAGCTCTAAAATATATTCAGAATTTTTACAACTCTTTTGCTTTAGGCCATTTACAAATGTTAAATCATAAAAATAAAATGTCATGGTTACCACTGGGTAATCTTCTGGGGGGGGGGGGGGGGGGGGAATGGCAGGGAGTAATATATAGTTTATTTATAGTATTTTCAAAGCTTCACAATATTTTATACTGTTGTTATAAAATAACTTTATTATAGTTTATTTAATTCTAAAAAAATAAGTTCTTGTTAAAAATAATTATATATCGGCATCGGCCAAAATGAGTTGAAAAATATCGGATATCGGCAAAAATCCAATATGGCTGACAGTCTCAAAGGTTTCACGTTCCCTCACAAATGTGCACCGGACACGTTCAGATCTGTTCCTGCTGTTCGTCACTCAGACTGCATGTCTTGTGTTTGTGTGACTGGCATGAGGTCGTTGACGTGTGCTTTCTGTCATGTGTGTAGCTGTGAAGATCAAGAAGCCCATCAAGACTAAGTTCCGCATGCCGGTGTTTAACTGGGTGGCGCTGAAGCCCAATCAGATCAACGGCACTGTGTTCAACGAGATCGATGACGAAAGAATACTGGAGGTGAGACAGACACGGTTTTGAAAACACTGAAACAAGTTTGGAGACTTGGTCAAAACATTTGTTTTTGTGATACACAGTATATGATGCATTAAAGTGCATTCATTTCATAATTCATGCATAATATGTTGCTGTATAATACATGATCATGTTCAACTCCCAGTTCTGTTTTATATGCTGTAATTTATGATACTCTTTACAGGATTAACTCTGAATCGGTTATTCTTATAATGTATTACATCAGAGGATATAATTATGATGCATTACAATGTGTACTCTGATGCAAAAATGTATCAAAAGTGACATTGTTGCAAAATACATTTTAAATAAATGCTGTTCTTTTGAACTTCCTATTCATCAAAGAATCCTAAAAAAAGGGATCACAGTTTCCCCAAAATATTAAGCAGTTCAACCATTCTAGATTGGTGTCAATAGAAATGTTAATTGAGCACCTAATCAGCATATTCAGATGATTTGTTAAGGATCATGTGACACTGAAGACTGAAGTAATGATGCTGAAAATTCGGTTTTGCATCACAGAAATGCATGACATTTAAGTTATTATTTAAATAATTTTATTTAAATACAGATTATAATAATTTTCCACCACATTATTCTTGTTGTTGTTGTTTTTTATTGCATTTTTGATGGAACAGATGCAGCCTCAGAATAATTCAAAAACATTTAAAAATCTTACAGACCCAAAACATTTTTGTATGTAGTGCAGATATTTACATGGGTGTTGAATGACCCAATGTGAGGAGATATGTATATTTGGCCCTGACTGTATTAAATCCGGTTTGTTTTTCTTTATGTACTGAATTGTTGGCTTGTTCTTTAGCTCCATGTTGATTTGCTAGGATTCCAGGCTGCCTGTTATGTTATAGATCAGTGAGTTTCACGGTGAATAGTGACTGTGGTTTGTCTTTTCAGGATCTGAATGTGGATGAGTTTGAGGAGATGTTTAAGACGAAAGCACAAGGGCCTGCCGTAGACATCACCTCCAGCAAACAGAAGACCTCTCAGAAAGGACCAACTAAAGTCTCGCTGCTGGACTCCAACAGAGCCAAAAACCTGGCCATCACGCTCAGAAAAGTGGGCAAGGCATCAGAGGAGATCTGCAGAGCCATTCAAATGTAATTCACAGCCGACATTCTAGAGTATATACAGCAGAAAAGATCACCAACATCCCTAGAAAGAGTTTAAAATATTTCTTCATTTGTAATTTCTTTTTTAATGATTAGCCATGAAATTTGGTTCAAAACGGGACTGAAAACTGCAGCTGTGTGAACATAGAGAAGGTCGTCAGATTGATGAGGTAATGCATTTGCTATACGGTATGTGTGTGTGTGTGTGTGTGTGTTTGTGTGTCTGTGTGTGTGTGTGTCTGTCTGTGTGTTTGTGTGTGTGTGTGTGTGTTGGTGTGTGTGAGTGTCTGGTCTGGGGTGTGTGTGTGTGTGTGCGTATGTCTTTGTGTGTGTGTGTGTGTGTGTGTGTGTCTGTCTGTCTGTGTGTGTGTGTGTGTGTCTGTGTCTCTGTTGATAAGTACCGTGGTGATGTGAATGAGTGTGGTGTGTGTGGTGGGGTATGTGTGTGTGTGCGTCTGTCTGTCTGTGTGTGTGTGTGTGTGTGTGTGTCTGTCGGTTCTGTGTCGTGTGTGGTGTAGTGGTGTCTCTGGGTGCTTACATGAGTGCGTGTGTGCATGGTGCGTGCTGTCTGTGTGGTGGGTGTGTGATCGTGTGTCTGTATAGTCGGGTGTGTGTGTGTGTGTCTGTGTCTCTGTGTGCTTACGTACGTGCGTGTGTGCATGCGTGTGTGTGTGTGTGTGTGTGTGTGGCGCTCTGTCTGTATGTGTGTGTGTGTGTGTGTGGTGTGTTTGTGTGTGTGTGTGGGTGTGGTGTTGTGTGTGTGGGTGGTGTGTGTGTATGTCGGCTGTTTGGGTGCGTGCCGTGTGTGTTTGTCTGTTGTGCGTGCGGCGTGTGTGTGTGTGTTGTGGGGTGTGTGTGTAGGCTGACTGCGGCGTGCCGTGGATTTCGTGTGAGTGTTATGAGTGGGTCCATTCCAACGGAAGCAGGAGCTGAAAGTTTTCCGCAGTACCCAGAGAAGGAGCGAAGACCCTGAGAACCTGAGGATGAGGACGCTTCATGGTCAACTCGCAAGAGCGAGGTTCATGCAGAAGGAATGACCATCATGGCGTCGTGGGCAATTCACAGGAAAGTGTTCAGATGCTCACACCGTAAGAGCTGACAGCACGTGTGCGCAAGAATTAAGCAGGGATTTTCTAGTAGTTCGACCTCAAATCTTCCAGGGGGAAATTTAAATAACTAAGACATGCCCAAGGAGTCCTCATTTTCCCAATTACCGTTTCTTTACCTCTCACTGTCTCTGA
The DNA here is from genome assembly GCA_018155175.1 of Sinocyclocheilus anophthalmus. Taxonomy (NCBI): domain Eukaryota; kingdom Metazoa; phylum Chordata; class Actinopteri; order Cypriniformes; family Cyprinidae; genus Sinocyclocheilus; species Sinocyclocheilus anophthalmus. The sequence continues at coordinate 24,004 of JADLZN010011004.1, forward strand.
AGTCTTCATAACCCTTCTCACATGAGCTTCCGTTTACGTGCAAAACCCGTTTCTTCACAACTCAGAATGTGTTATAAAATAAGGTAAAAGGCCTAATCTAAGAAAATTAATAATGTGGGACCCGGAAGACAAAAGCGTGTAAGTCGCTGGGGTATTTGTAGCAATAGCCAAAAAAAATTGTGTGGGTCAAAATTATTGATTTTTCTTTTATGCCAAAAATCATTGAGATATTAAGTAAAGATCTTGTTCCATAAAGATATTTAGTAAATTTCCATCTGTAAATATATTAACTTAATTTTTGATTAGTAATATGCAATGCTAACTTCATTTGGACAACTTTAAAGATGATTTCTCAATATTTAGATTTTTTTTTTAACCCTCAGATTCCAGATTTTCAAATAATTATATCTCGGCCAAATATTGTCCGATCCTAACAAACATACATCAATGGAAAGCGTATTTATTTCATTTAGAAAAATTGACACTTAAGACTTTTAAGGTTTTGTGGTCCAGGGTCACTTTTATTTAAGCTTATCTAATTATCTAAACTTATTTAATTTACCTAAATTAATTTAATAAAATGTATCATTTATTTAAGCTCTAGATGTAGCTAGTTTCAGGTTTGTAGTTACATATGATCTTATATTACTCACAAATGAAAGATAAATACTTAAATACTACTATGTTCAGTGATGTTTCTTGTAATAACACTACAATATGTGAAAAAAAAGTAACAAATGAAATGAGTTAAAAAATGTTTGCTTGTAGCATACAGTTGAATTGGTGCATATGACATCACTTTGGATGTGTCACAATTTTTGGCAACACTTTACAATTTTTAATGTATTAACTAGCAACGAGACATTTGTTACAGTACATATTCATTTTTGATAACGTGACAACTGTATTTTGTTAAGGTCATGTTAGCTCAGAAACTACATTTTATTTATTTTTTTATTATGTGTTAGTAATAATTTATAAGTGCTGAGATTAACATTAACTAAGATGAATAGAGTATTTTTCATGTAATGTTAAATGCTACTCAATTTTTTAAGCTAGCTTTAAAAGTAGCTAGTTTTAATGAAGACAAATATAATGGTCAGCTGGATCTTTGCACAGCTTCTGTTATTGCCTTTTGTTTTTGTCTCAACAGCAACTTCACGCCGTTATCGCAGCATCTGTCTCCATCAAGTCCTCACAAAAACTCAAGAAGATTCTGGAAGTAAGTGTTTCACTTCTGCTCTGATTCATTTTTCTCTGGACTGCACGCGTGTCTTTATCGAGCGTGTGTTTCTCTCTCAGATCATCTTGGCTCTGGGAAACTACATGAACAGCAGTAAAAGAGGAGCGGTGTACGGCTTCAAACTGCAGAGCTTAGACCTGGTACACTTTACGTAGCATTACATACTAAAACTCAAATATTGTCTGTTAAAGTCAATCCTTATGAATTAGGAATGCACAAGAAAAAACACCCCCATTTATTACAATCCTTGTTGTTATTTATAGCATGCATAGGACATGCAAACCACCACGATAGATTTTAATAATAACATTGATTTAAATGGCTGATGAAAGTAAGTTGCACCAAATACCTCTGGAGTATTTCATCTAATCTTGTTGCATTCTTCTTCTGAAGTAAAATGACACACATGTCCTTCATTTGTGATTTAATAACTCATGCAGTTGAGGGTTTGCATGTTTTCTTGTTCCAGTTATTAGACACTAAATCAACAGACCGCAAGATCACTCTTCTGCACTATATCGCAAACATAGTGAAGGATAAATACCAGCAGGTGTCGCTCTTCTATAATGAGATGAACTATGTGGAGAAAAGCTGCAGCAGGTATGAAACATTTCATCCGTCAGTTTGAATTATATGTGACCCTGCAGCACAAAAGCAGTCTTAAGTCGCTGGGGTATATTTGTAGCAATAGCCCAATCACATTGTATGGGTCGAAATTATAGATTTTTCTTTAATGCCAAAAATCATTAGGATATTAAGTAAAGATCATGTAAAAAAAAATTGACCCTTATGACTGGTTTTGTGCTCCAGGGTCACATATTTATAATAAACGTCAAAGTTTGACAGAACAGATCTCAGCTAAATGGCTTCTGTCTGTGTATTCTGTAGTCTCTCTGGAGAATGTCATGTTAGACGTGAAGGAGCTTCAGAGAGGCATGGATCTGACGAGGAGGGAGTACAGCATGCACGGCCACAACACACTGCTCAGAGATTTCATACAGCAACATGAGAATAAACTCAAAAAACTTCAGGATGATGCCAAGATCGCTCAGGTGCTGCGAACACATCACTCAAAACGCAGCTCAATAAACCGGTTTCCCTCTCAGTTAAAAGGGTCTCATCATGAGGAATCTTTCTTTCCTTTACCAATTGATAATATCATAAAATCATAAAAACATAATATACATTTCAAACACTCAGGCAGTCCTACCCGTTCAATGGGTATATGAAAATCAACGCAAAAATTACTAAAATCTAAACTTCCACAACTTTCTTAAAGTTAATTTGAGCTTTGCTTTACCATATTTGATGAGCTCTATGTATATACAGATATGAATAAAAGCCTAAATTAAACGTGTTCATCATATTAAGCAATTATGTCTCTTCAGAAGACTTAGATTAAACTGTTTGATTCATATAAAGGGGAAACTGTATCATATGACACCTGTATCATATTGTTATTAAAAATGTAAATTTGAAGAGTCAGAAATTAAACTTCACGTGATTCTGAATGCGTTTATGTCTTTTCGTATCTCATTCTCTCAGGATGCCTTTGATGAAGTGGTGAAATTCTTTGGAGAGAACTCCAAAACAACACCCCCATCCGTGTTTTTCCCAGTGTTTGTGCGCTTTGTGAAAGCATACAGGGTAAAGCCACCAATCACCTGCTTCGCTTCATCCAATCACAGCATTGCATCGTCTGCTTCACTTTCTTCAGTCGTATGAACCCTGACAGCATTGATCACTCATGTTGCACAGCTTCCAAATGCCTCACTGCTGGGTGTTTTCTCTCTGGCAGCAAGCAGAGGAGGATAATGAACAGAGGAAAAGACAGGAGCAGATGATTGCTGGAGAAGCTGATGAGCAAGAAGCTATGATGCGCCAGAGGATCAGAAGGTACCAAGGATGTGTGTGTGTGTGTGTTTGGGTGTGTGTGTGAGTGAGAGAGAGTGTGTGTGGTGTGTGTGTGTACCTACTTAACCATATTTTGGGACAAATTTGTACCCAAAAGTGAGCTAAACCTGACAAAATCTCCAAAAACCTCCCTTTGGGGACGTCCTCATTTGTAAAACTGGTATAAAAATAAAGTAAACAACGTTTTTTTTTAAATTGTAAAAACGCAGAAAGTTTCCTGTGAGGGGTAGGTTTAGGGGTAGGGTTGGTGTAGGGCAATATAAAATACAGTTTTTACAGTATAAAAACCATTTTGCCTATGGAATGTCCCCATTTAGATAGCTAAGTAAATGTGTGTGTGTGTGTGTGTGATGTGTGTGTGTGTGGGTGTGTGTGTCTGTTTAATATCTTGGTGGGGACTTAAACCTGACTACACGCGGAGACTCATGGGGACTCGTGTCACGTTGGGGACCCAAATTGTGGTCCCCACGGGTACAAAAGCTTATAAATCATACAGAATTAAGTTTTTTGAAAAATCTAAAAATGCAGAAAGTTTCATGTAAGGGGTAGGTTTAGGTGTAGGGTTTGTGTAGGGCAATAGAAAATACGGTTTGTACTGTATAAAAACCATTACGACTATGGAGAGTCCCCACAAGGATAGCTGACGGAGTTGTGTGTGGTGTGTGTGTGTGTGTGTGTGTGTGCTGTGTGTGTGTGTGTGGGTGAGCAAACACCTGACAAAATCGCCAAACAAAACTCAATTTGGGGATGTCCTATTGTAAAACTGGTTATAAAAGAGAGTAGCCTAAACAAAGTTTTTTTTGAAATTGTACAAAGCGAAAGTTTTCTGGGGGTAGGGTTAGGGGTAGGGGTGGGTTTAGGTTAAAAAATGTATAACTATCTGTATATAAAAACAACAGAAGTCTATGTAATGTCCCCATTTTGATAGTAATTAAACGTGTGTGTGTTTGTGTGTGTTGTGTGTGTGTGCGTGTCGAGGAAATGGGTTACTTAACATAAGTTGGGGAACAAACTCGCCTTGAGTGTGTGCATTGTACTTCGTAACCTTATTTGGGGCAAATTTATTGTTAAAATTGACACAACTCTTTTTGGGGACATCCTCATGGTAAAAAACCACCAGACAAAGTGTGTGTGTGTGTGGTGTGTGTGTGGTGTGTGTGTGTGTGTGTGGGTGTGTGGGGTGTGTGTGTGTGTGTGTGGGCGTCTGTGTGTGTGTCTGTCTGTCTGTGTCTGTGTCTGTGTCTGTGTTTCCCGGTCCTCTCTGGAGACCCATGTTTACGGTATAATGTGGTGTTTTCTCTCTAAGGGTGACTGTTTAAACATATTATTTATCTGGTTAGAGGAGCATTTGTAGAAGTTTGTCAATTGAAGACAGCCCATTCAGCATTAATTGTGTGTGTGTTCAGTCTCCCTCTCATAAGAGTAAGCGTCAGCAGCAGGAGCTGATTGTGGAGCTGAGGAAGAAGCAGGTGAAGGACAGCAGACATGTGTATGAGGGTAAAGACGGAGCCATTGAGGACATCATCACAGGTAATGGGGTCTGCATGCAGAGGGCTGTAAAACACACACACAGTTGTAATGTGTTAGTCTGAGCCACTAACCAGCTCTCTGTGACTGGTGGAAAGCTTTGCTGCTCAATAACGATTTTCTGAGCAGTGTGATTATGTTGTGTGTGTGTGCTGTTACTGCTTACAGCTGTGAGCTGGAGTCCAGCTACTAAACACTGTGTGTGTAGTGATTAGTGTAGTCCTCAAGGGGTCATATATTTATTTGTATAGTGCTTTTCACAATAAACATGTATGGAAAATCATGATGTTAATGTTTTGATCTCAATATCTTCATGCCTTACAGTTGCGTTTAGCAAAAAATAGAGTTTACATTTTGTAACTATACAAACCATCAAAACAGCTGAGAAATCCAATATAGTGCATACTAATTACATGAGTGTTCTGTATGCAGATAAAGATGGATAGTTGCATTTGCATTAAAGTTGCATTTTTTGACAGCTCCAGGGTTTTTGTTAAAACTACAGGGCTTTTGATCAAACTTCCACATTTTTATATTCCCGCCCACAGACAGTCAGATCTACAGAAGGGTGGCACCGAAATAAAAAAGGGGTAAACCTTATATAACTTTGAACATAGAGTAAGCATCATTGAAATATTAGATGGATTATCTTAGCATAGATAGATAGATAGATAGATAGATAGATAGATAGATAGATATTAGATAGATAGATAGATAGATAGATAGACAGACGATAGATGGACGGATAGATAGATAGATAGATAGACAGATAGATGAAAGCTTTCTTCACTGTGGACTAAAGGATTATTTCAAAACCAGATTATTTATAAAAATAAAAAAAGACATGTATCTGTAAAATGTAAATGTGAATTCAATGATATGACCCCTTTATAGAATTTAATTTAAATTCTAACCATGACAAACAATCTCTGTAACGAGCCTATAGTATTTAAGAGAACAGAATTAGAGAATATTATGTAGTATAAAAGTATTTTTATACCTTTTGTGTAATTCTATTGACAGCTGCATTACTATTTTAGGAGTGTAGTAATAATCCATATTGAAATAGGTTCAGCTTTATATAATAGCTGTTATAGTACCATGTGATTATTAGTGTGTGCTGTTGTCTGTAGAAAGTGCTAACATTGTGCTTGTTGCTCTGGCAGTTTAAAAAACCTCGGTGTGTGTGTGTGTGTGTGTGTGTGTGTGTGTGTGTGTGTGTGTGTGTGGTGTGCTGTGTGGGTGTGTTTGTGTGGTGTGTGTGTGTGTGTTCGGTTATGGACGCAGTGCTGAAGGTTGCCCCCATTTACTGCGCGCACGTCCAAAGCCGCTCGCTTACTCACGAGGAGCTCCACTTCTAAAGCTTATACTCTCTCTCTCTTAAAGGTCGCTGGATAAAGCTGCTCTCTTTCATTCTCTGTGTGTGTGTGTGTCACACTTCACATTCCTGGTTTTATTTCCCTGTGGGGTGTCCCTTCTGGATGTGGGCCGGCGTATGCATGGGATGTCATGGGCGTGTTCATTTTTCCTTTCTTTTCCAACTAAACTCCTGCATGATGGGGGGTTTGGGGAGGCGAGCATATGTTGACACCGCAGTTTTTCTTTTGCATGGAGTGTGTCATAAATTCATATTCATCATTGTAACATGAATGTAATAAGAGGAAATATGATGTCACAAAAACCCAAACACGTCAAGAGTTTAGAATGAACTCTATGTACGTTTCAGCTGTGTTTAAACTGAAGTATCAGTTCTATTGGTTGACTCAGGGTGCCCTCTGCAGTTTAAATAGCAGGCATAAGTCTGAAAATATATATTTCACTTTTCCAAAATGATTCATTTAGCCATTTTTGTTACTGTATCATCAAAAGCATTGGTCCCACTTTATATTAAGTGGCCTTAAGTATTATGTACTTGCATCAAAATATAAGTACAATGTGCTTATTGTGTTGATACTGTATTGCAAAACACTTTTGCTGCTATTGAGGCGGGATATCATATGGGTGAGATTAGGGACAGGTTTGGTGGTTAAGGTGTAAGCGATGGGTCAACAGTGTAGAAATGTAATTACAGAAATTAATCACAGATGTAATTACATGCAGGTATTTTTTTTTAAATATAAGTACAATGTAAAAACATGTATATGCACAATAAGTGCATTGTACCAAATGATTAATGTAAATGTAAGTACAAAGTAATTAAGGCAACCTAATATAAAGTGGGACTACATTTTTTTTTAGATTAATATTATCCACAAACTGATCCATTACACAAAAAGCACTTCAGAAACAGTCATGTTTGTGATGCTGGCTCGTGTTGGGCATGTGACATCATTGTTTGCTCATGTGTTCATTTGTTCATGTCATTGTGAGTATATATAATATATAATGTCATTGAGTTTTGTAACTATTCACATTTTGCTGGTTTTCTGCATTTTCTCACTCTTCCTCCATTCTGCTCTGATGGCAAATTTCTAATATCACACGAGTCCATGTGTTGCACATGTGTTTAACTTGTTGCATGTTGGGATGGTTTTCTCTCAGAAGCATGTTCTGCTAATTTTCTTCACTGTATGCATTTGCACGGGGTGAATGACGTTTCTCATTCAGATTTACTTCTGCTGTTAAATGTAGGGCTAAATCTCACCAAAACAGCCTATCCAGGTCATAATTTAACTCAAAAAAGGGACTTATTACAGGCCTCGTCCTCTTTATGTAAAATGCATTTAAACATTACTTTTATGAAATTTGACTGGGAGGCCATGTTTTCGTGAGATTCACTTGCGTAGCATTGCTTTTAGTTTTCACCATGCACCATGACTTGCTTGAGCTTCACTTACTGTTCGTCCTGGCCTATAACAATGCACTTCTGGGAGGCTTGACATTGTCATTGGTTGCACTGTTTAAACATGAAGTGACCACACAGATGTCACTTTGTCGTGTCTGGACGCTGGAGCCATTGCGCAGAGCAGCTTGAGTCATAGAGTTGATTCCCGCAGTATCCGCAGAGCTTCAGTAACACCCTCCACGCCTGCCTGTGGCCTTTGACCTTTCCTCTTTGAGCCCTGGGCAGCTTGGCTCCCTTGACTCTGGTCCACTCTTCTCCGATCTAACCTCCATTTTTGTTTCCTCTCCACTCAGCCTTAAAGAAGAATAATATTACTAAATTTCCCAATGTGCACTGGAGGGTAAGGAACTCTTCCAGTAGTACCCCAGTGGATGCTACTCAGACCTGGCAAGCATCTCTCTCTTTATTTATTTGTCTTTTGTTCTTCTCCATCCATCGTAGATCAGTTGCGTTTGACACACAAGCCATCGTTTTCTGTTTTCATTCTACTTAACACACATCAGGCCTATTGAGTTCTGACCCTCAAGGGCCGAGTCTCCAGGTACTCCTCATGTCCATCACCCTGTTGAACTGATTTCATTTGTAAATTAGTTTGATTAGGTGATGCCGTGACCCGAGACACGGAGACTCTGCCTGCATAGTCTCACGTTGAACTGATCCACACTTAGAGATTGTTGGGTTTTCATTAGTGCCATTAAAAACTGGCGTTAAGCTTCTGTAGTAGGTACATTGTCCCCAAAACACTTCAAAAAATGTCAGAATGTCAATGCATTATATTTGTGACCCTGGACCACAAAAAAAGTCATAAGGGTCAATTTTTCGAAATTGAGATTTATGAATCATCTGAAAGCTGAAATCATAAATAAGCTTTCCATTGATGTATGGCTTGTTAGGATCAGACAATATTTGGCTGAGGTACAACTATTTGATAATCTGGAATCTGAGGGTGCAAAAAAAAAAAATCTAAATACTGACAAAATCGCCTTTAAAGTTGTCCAAATGAAGTTCTTAGCAATGCATATTACTTACTAATCAAAAATTAAGTTTTGATATATTTACGGTAGAAAATTTACAAAGTATCTTCATGGAACATGATCTTTACTTAATATCCTAATGATTTTGGGCATAAAAGAAAAATCGATAAATTTGACCCATACAGTACAATGTTTTTTTTGTCTATTTCTAAAAATATACCCCATCGACTTAAGACTGGTTTTGTGGTCCAGGTTCACATATAATATACAAAAAATGGCATATATACTTGTCTATTTGCAGACAAGCTGAGTCACTCATTCTGCAGGTTTCATAAAAATGCCAGTAGGTGGCGATAGGCGAGGGTCATTGAATCATTCATTCAGACAATTTGTTCAAAAACACCGATTCAGTCAGACACATTATTGTGTGTATCTAAAATTTGTTGTGCAAAACTCACATCTCGTTACTGAACTCCTGTGTTTTCCGCAGTCAGTATTAGTACAGCTGTGATTATCTGCAGCTAAATCACAGCCTCTTGCTTGTGTAGCATAGACTAAATTATATTACAAGGAATGTTTTACAAGGTTAACAAATTTTACGCTTTTTTTTTTTTTCGAAGGACATTTAAAAGTAGTAGCCTACTTTGACATCGCAGCACACTCGCAGTTAATCGATTCTCTGGTTACTCTGCTAAGATACCGTGAGGATTAATTGACTTACATTTATGCATTTAGCTGACATTTCTATCTAAAACAACTTAGACTGCATTTAAGGAATTCCTGCTTTGCCTGGGAATCAAACCCATGACCTTAGCGTTGGTAGTGCCATGCTGTACTGTTTGTGCTAGGAATACTGTACATCTGTTAAAACCTCCAAAACACACGTTTATTAAAAGTCTTTGTCATTGAACAAAACTGAGGTACAGTTTTGAATGACGCCCCTGCAGCATTTGAGCACGAGATAACACTTGCTGTATTATATTTTGTCATATAATGCAGTGACATTCAGACATTTTATGTGCGATTTCAAATACATTTCGGGGCCACTGTTAGTGTTTTCCCAACAACCTTGTTAAAAACAAGTTCCTAAAAAGAGGCAAACTCCATAGTTTCCTTTCCCATTTAATTCTGAAGCTGAAAAAAAGTACTTATTCCAGTAAAAGCTCAAGCTGCTTTGCCCAGTTGACCACCAGCATGTCCAGAGGATCTAAACTCAAATACTGACATCTTTTACTCTGTTCCTCCTGCATCAGATCTGAGAAACCAGCCTTACAGGCGCGCTGACGCCGTCAGGAGGAGCATTCGAAGACGTTTTGATGATCAGAATTTGCGGCCAATGAACAATGCAGAGATGGTCATGTGACGAGGGCAGAGTGGATGTGATTGGATGGGCTGGAGGAGCTAATGAAGGACTGATGAAGATGACAGCAGGTCTGAAAGCCAAGTGCCTACATTTAGCATCTGTCCCATCAGGTGTTGAATCATACATGTGTTTTAGTCAGTGTCTTCTGGATGTGAATTTTTATATGACAAACAATGTCTTGATCTGTCTTTTATCTTATGGTGCTTCAAGTGTATGGCGAGTTCAGTGTTTTTCTTGAGGAAGTGTCTGAAAGTAAAACTATTCCAACACTTGATGTATCATGAACCTGTACAACGGTTGCATTCATACATTCCAGTGCTTTCGCCACAGATCAAAACTGACCAGGCATGGTTTTTTTTTTTCTTTCCCAAATCTACTGGTCGGTCTTAAAGAAGTCCTGTAGTGTCTGTCAGAGCCTGTTTTTATTGCGGCGTTCAGACAGATAAAGCCCAACAGAATGAAATACAGGTTGAGAAGCATTTGAAACATTTAAAAACTTCTGTAAAAGTTGTATAATATGTTAATGGCTTGAGATGCTGTTGGGTGCGACAGTGGACAAAGATAACAATAATAACATGCCTGATTTGAAGGTATTTAAATGTGTTGTTCCCAAGACCCACACCTGTGGTCTTGTCCACTTGAGGGCATGTGTACACAACAGGAAGACTGTCCCAGGTCTGGAAATGCCAAAGCACCACACTTAAGTTGTCATCTGAACAGTTATTTACAAGTTTGTTTTAAAGTGCAAATAAAAAATGTGTAAATAAAGCTCTGTAAAAACTGTGTTGTGTGTCCCATTGAGTAATCAAACATGCCACACTGGTTACCCAATGGGACACACTTGAGACTTCTTCACGCCCACTTGAAAACATGGACCAAATACAGGAAATACCAATGCTATCTCACGACCAGTTCGTATGAATTCGCATATGAATTTTTACGATTTTGCATGATTTGTTTACACCCCAGTGGCAGGTATGAATTCATAAGAATTGGGGAACTTCCATTATGTACGATTTAACAAAATACGTACGATTTAACAAAAGTCATACACATTCGTACGAGTGAGGTCGTACGAATTAACCACTTCATAAAATATGTACAAATTGCCATGAGATCGGGTTGGACATGGCTTTGAAGTGGTCACAAAGATCACAAGTGTGGGTACTGGGACAGGCCTCCCTTTAAAAACCATTATAAACTAATGGCGCTTTTCCACTGCATGGTACGGCTCGGTACGGTTCACTTTTGGGGGGGTTTCCGCTGGGTACAGTACCTGATACTTTTTTTAGTACCGCCTCGGTTGAGGTTTCAAAAGTTGTGTTGTCTGTTGCGGAAGAACAGACGTTCCTCTCGTTGATAGCAGAGGAGCGGATCCAGCAAGAGCTTGATGGGGCGACTCGGAATGAAAACTTGTTTTTAGGAGTTGTGGTAGTAGAGGCGGCGCAACTATAACGACATGTGAATAATCCCGCCCACTCTAAAGCGGTACTGACTGTAGTGGAAACACAAACCGTGCCGAGCCGAAATGTGCCGTACTGAGCCGAGTCGTACCATGCAGTGGAAAAGCGCCATAAGAATAGTCAGTCGTCTGTTGGACTAATTGACATCCTGGTCCAACTCTAATCAGAAGGTCATGCTGGAGTTACAGCAGGGGGTCGTGAACGGTTGTTGCACTATTGGGCCACAGAATTAGATGGGGTTCAGTTAAGTAGGAGAAGGTGTAGGTAAAGGTGTGTTGTTAAGTACATGGGACAAAGGCAAATGTGAAATATAAACCAGAGGCAGCAGAACTCCAGTACCTCATGCTTCTGAAAGACTGCGGACAAGTCTTAATTAAAATGGTGCACAAGCAAGACTGCATTAGGTTTTGGTCTTCAAACTGTGGGTTGGTCAGGATTACCTAAACCAAAGTGCAGAAAAAGTCTAGTACTTCTGCAGCCTTTACAAATTATGGAGTCGTCGAGCATTTTCAAAAGTTCATTGACTAATTAATGTTCCATGTTCAACACAGGTGAAGCTCTGTGCTCTGCCAAAATCTTGTTTACATTAAAGCACTTCCAATGAAAGTTTATGGGGCAAGGCATTGCGCAGGAACGAATGTAAAAGTAGTTTTTAAACTAAAACCTCAAGACTTAATCCATGTTCACTTGACTACTGTGGTTTTAAAACAGAGAAGTATTTGATTCTATCAATGTTGTCTTAACCAGCAATATAACACTCTTGTCAAGACCGTGTAAGTGGATGACTTTGTCAGAACAGAAGTTACCAGAGTTAACATAACCAGAAGTCCACAGTAGTCTCTTTGCTAAAATTACAAAACATGTCAGCTCAAAAAAAGTGCTTTAACAAAAATATGAATGTCTGCATTTTAAACCCTTGTACACTTGCTCTATAGACTTCCATTGGAAGTGCACTGAGATCAATAGAATATTGTTTTATACACCAAGGATTTAATATGGAGTCTGTGGTATCCACACAGATGTTGTATTGAACACAGAATATTCCTTTATGAATTTTAAGCACTTGACACAACTTAATTGGTGACATTGGCTCTTGTTCTTCATGCCACAAGATCAGGTTCCTGCTAGAATTCAGTTGCTGTAACTGGGCTTGTTTTATGCGTTCTAGGTCAGATAATGGGAAATAAGGCCTGTTATATAAACTGAATTTTGTGTAGTTCTATAATGACCTGCACAAATGAAAATTCACATTTCTCGAGACGTGTAATTCTATTTAAAAGCAAAAATATAAAATCACACACAAAAAAAAGTGTTAATTGTACAGATATTTTGCTATAAAATTGTTGCATCTTTTTAACTTTTTTAATCTCCTAATATTGTACATAGTTTAAAAACAATACTGTTTAAAAATCATTCTGTACTACAACATTTGAATATTTATAGCTTATAGCTTTTTCTTTTTGTTTCTCCTGCATTTTGTATATTTAATAAAAGTGAAAACCTGAACCAGGTCTTTTAGACATGCAGCCACATCACCTTCTAACATGCCAGAAATTGAACTGGATTAAACTGGCATTTTTTTCCCTGAAATCAATGTATCTTAGGCATTGAATGCTTACAGTACTGCAAAAAAGATCTGTTCTCAGATTTAAAGTTAGATGATGTCCAATTAAACTATTTACACAATGCTGGTCTTCTGTGTTGTTCTTGAGCGAGTGAACAGAAGTAGGATGTTTCACCAAAAAAGCCTGGTGCTGAAATGTAAAGGTCGAGATCCAGGCTGCAATGCAAAGATGACAGAATATCAAGTCAATGCATTTTCACAGAATAATAGACTTGAGGCCTGTTGCATAAAGCCCATTTCTGTGGCTTCCCAATTAAATTAGAATTTGGTTTCATGCGTATTTCTTTATCAAATGAACATGTAAATAACTTTGAATACTGCACTTTGACTAGGCTTCTGTGAACAGTAAATCCCGCCTTCCTTTGATTTGATTGGCCAGCTGAGAAGTACAATATTTTTGCAGCACCAAAGTAGCCTAGTTATTACTCAAACTCTTTTTCTATTGTTTTTCGTCAGGCTATACGCCACCGTCTCTTGCTTGACTAGCGTTCTGCACGTGCACAATTGAACAAAAGGTGTCAACAGCTTTTGCATAGTTTTATAGTCTCAAATCACACCTGCCTACAGATGTGCACAGGGTGACAGGTCTGCATGTATATTATACCCTTAACACATTATATATTGAATTTATAGATATTGACTATATTTATTAATTTTTATCTATTTTCTTCACTTGAATGGACAGATTTTAGTCCGAAATTGTCAGCTGACTTCTAAAATCTCAGTGGCAGTTTCATGATGATCTGAAGTTACTGAAGAAAACAGGATTAACAAAAAGATCACCGCAGATGAAAATGAGCAGGTTTGGATCTCCAGAGAACAGAGCAACAAAAAAAGCATTATTTTATAGTTTATTTGTCAAAATTCAAGTTGAAAACAATGCTGCAGACATCTGTCATACCGAATCCAAAAATGACTTTTACAATCTTACAGATTCATCTGAAGTTGAATAATAGTTGTTTTTATGCAGGCTTGTTCATTTTGTTCCACATTATCAGTGATGTTTAAAACTATTGGCAATAACAAATATACAACTGACTAAAAAAAGGGTTCTGCAGTTAAAGGCAACATAACACTTGCAACCTCTGAAAATAATCTTACAAAATCAACATGCCCAGATGAAGAGTGCTGATGTTCAGACAATACTGCCTCTCAGAGAGACTACATGAGATCCAGTGGATTCACAGCCAAACACTCGGATGCTCATCCCAAGAGGATGCAAAACACATTACAGGAATGCAAGTGTGAGAGCGAGACGGACAGAGAGTGATTTATGGTGCATCCAGCTGCTCCAGGAGAGTACGACGCCTCTTTTCCAGCTCTCCTTCACTCAGCTCGCTTCCAGACGTATCCCATCCACCCTGAGAGACAGACAGAGGGCTTCAGATCTCATCTGGGTAAATAAGACTCTACAGACACCGTCTCAGATATGATCTCTTACCTCTTCTTTTGTACTCTTTCTTTTGGGGGATTTCTGTTTGGATTCTCCACGTGACTTCCCTCTGGATTTGTCGTTCTCTTTATCCTTCTCTTTCTCTCTTCCTTTCCGCTCTTTCTCTCCTTCAGACTCAGGGGAGGCCTGCAAAAAAAGGAAGAAAAAAAAAACGTGATATTCACCATATTGCTCATTATCCTATAATAGCCATTTAGAGTTGTACACGTTATAAAACAATGTTATTTAATGAATGAGAGTAAACATAGCATCATAGAACTGAACATACAGTTCTGGGTATTTAATAAACACTCATTTAATACACTGTACATTCAATCCCAGAGACAGACACTTGTTAAATCAATAACTGATGGAGAAAGCCCTTCTTTAACAGCCAATTCAAGTAAGATCATTTGAGATCTTTACAATTATTCCAATTCAACAAATATAAAACATCTCTTATAACTAGGAACTTGAATTTTCTGTAAAGCTGCTTTGCATCGATTTGTATCTTGAAAAGCACTGAATAATGATCATTTTAAGTAGAGTTGGATTCAGTTCAAACACAGTATGTCCTAATTATATGCTTAAATATACTAAACAAAGCCAATCCAATGGGTAGAATCATCAAGTTGCTTCAGTCCAGTAAGTGTTCATCTTGAAATATTACTAAAAATAAAATAAAAATATTCGTACATTTTGTAAAAAAAAAAAAAAACGTAAAGATTTCACAGCAAGAACTAAGTACTAAGACCTGAAGGGGAACATTTTTAGAATTATACGAAAGGCATTTTGTTTGCTGGAAAGTATAACAATTGACCTATCGGTAAGCCCCTCCCCTCGAACGCAGATGAGCCAATGGCAGTCGAGTATCAGTTGCACGGGGAGCAGAACTCGGACACCTTTAGGTTCCAGTGCCATAGAGAAACATGGAAAGATCCGAAGCTCGCACATAATGAATTCATCTTCCAAACCGTTTTTGTCTTATTATAAGTGTACCGTAGTGATTCGGAATAAGTACTTATATTTGGACTATTGTCGGGTCATCACCGCTGCGGAGTAACACATACCTGTGTGAATCGCCATAGACAAACTTAGAGAAGTAGCTCCGGCTGGAATATTCTTCCGCGGGATGTGTGCAGTAGAGCCCGACTGATATATCGTTTAGCCAATATTATTGGCCGATATGAGCCTGTCGCCGATATATCGGTATCGGCGAATATGCTGCCGATATGAATTTTTTTTTTTTACATAACATATATAACGCAGATAAAATACTTGAAATGGTGTAATTACTTAGTTTGTCCAGCTCTATTGTTTGCTACTGGCGACCTGGATGAAGCGCTTTAAAGCTTAAGTCTATGGGAAACCATTGAAACTTTGAACGGCCATAACTCTGTAACGGCGCGGTGGATCCGCACCAAATTCGGGGGATCCCTTCAGCTCGAGGAACCCTCTCGAACACGAACAGAGTGTACGTCTAGATGCCTGCTTTCGAATGAGACCACCCCCCTGCCGCATCGATAGCCCCCTGGTTCGTGAGTTTACGGACGTTCAATTCCCCCGTCCAACGCCGTCTCGATCCACGATGTCCGGGTGTGCTACCGTGCTCGGAGGGTGGCTTTCGATATGGCGCCTCGAGCAAGGGATCCCCCGTAATTTGCTAGATCCTCCGGCGCGTTCGACGAATAGTGACAAACCATCCAACACTTTTCACTTCAGTAATTAGGTCTCTTGTTCCCGTCGAGCAGCATCAAGCGTTTTCTATATGTTGAGCCGTAAGTGCTCCTGCGAAGTGGACTACAACATGATATTCCGCCATGACCACTCAACATTTCCAGTGAACTTACACATGCAATTAAAGGGCATTAAAGTGCTCGATTATGTGAACTTGATATGTACAAATCATGTCACACTTCACCACTCTCTAGTAAGTTCTCTGGTTGAAAAGTAGCGCAAATCTGGGAATGAATGTTCCAAAGTGAAAAACTTCAACGGATTAAAGTTGAATGGAATTTAATTGAATTAAAGTTGAATAAACTTTAACTTTACTGTCAGGGCACTGAATGTCAGACGCATTTTTGAATCAGTTTTATTGGTTAAATTGTTAAATGGCCCTGCCGTCATCATTACGTCATCTTTGGTATGTGTTTATGTATATATATTCTGTTGATGTATATACTGTATTGTATATATAGTACCAGTCAAATGTTTTGACCCTCGAATTGGAAAGTGTCCAAACATTTGACTGGTATTGTACTGTAATATACACAAAGAATATCTGAAAAAATGTTTTTTTTTTACTCCCAAATATCAGTATCGGCCCCAAAAAACCCATATCGGTCGGGATCTAGTGTGCAGTTCTGTTTATTAACCACTAGAGTGCTAAAAGTTACATAGTGCTGCTTTTAATGGTGTTTATGCTACAAAAATTGAAAAAACGATGTGCCTGCGGTACTTGTAACACTGATTCCAGGTATCCTTAGAAGATGGGCAATGTAATTTATTTTATTCCATTTTCTAAATCCAACCAAAACAGAGCAAAATGTTCCTAAGCATTCAACCCTAATCCCAATGAAGACAAAAACTTTCATTTTTCTGGTTGTCATACTCTCATTAATTTACACTTTTCATCTCCTCAAGCAGAACATTAATGTCATCTTGTGCTTCAGCAAGGTATCTCTGGCTAAAACTAGCTAACGTTAGCATTAAAAGTTAGTGAGTCCATGCTAACGTACAAACCTAAATAGCGAACTGTTCTCACGTCATGTACTATGCAGTGAAAGTCAAAAACACATAATCGAAGGTCTATATTAGAGTGCCTCTCCATATTAATCTTGTTAAATGTAAATTAATTTAATCGTATCCCGTGATACATTAACAGTGTTTATCCTGCATGTTGTCATCTGCGATCGTGACGACCGTAAACTCCATTGCTTGTGACTTAGTTTTACATATTATTTTAATATACCTTTTATATATCGCTCCATGGCATATTTAAGTCCCACTTGAAGGTCCATTTGTGTCCCAAATTTATCAGAAACACCTCGGAAGAAGGTTTTCCCTGACAGCTGTCATTGTAAGACAGTGCGCCACTCCTTGTTTGTTTCTTTTATTTTTTATTAAAACAAGAAAAAAAACAAACTTGTCCGATAGCACTGGATATTATTGCGCAGGTTTTTTAGTAATGCAGGATGCCCGCATCAAATGCCACAAGGAAAAATATTAAGAGTTTGAGTCGTTCGCTCTCACTGATTTGTGTCTTCTTTCCTTTCCCTCTTCTTGTTTTTCTTAGGATTTCTTGCAATCCTCTCTTTAGATCAGATCAATGATCATAGAGACTGCTGTTAAACAGGTCATGATGTTTCAGTATTGATGTTTTGTGTCAGGTACACGGAATATCCTCCAACTGTCACAAACCCATTCCCCAGCTGAACGAGTGCTCGGATGGAATGTTAGAAGCTGAGCGTTCTTCTTCTTCGAGTGATACTCCATCATCCTCCGACTCCGACCCTTCCGTGAACAAAACACACGGCCACAGTTTAGGTAGGAATATGAGAGTGAGTCTTGAGTAATGCATACCTCAAATCCCCAGTTTAAACATGAGCCGCCCAAAATTAAGGGGTAGGTGTTGCACAATATTTTCCGTATTTCTCAGAGGGCGGGCTTCAAGTATAACTCTTTTGAAGTAATGGTGCTTCATATAACATTGTCCAGAGAAACAAGTGTTAATGATAAGTCCCCTGTGTCTTTTGTACTGGCTACTGTATACAGGCCATACAGACTTTATTAAAGAATGTGATTTTATATCAGAGTTATTGCTGGCTGCAGATAAAGTTTTAATTTTTGGTGCAGTTAAGTCCTTTTTAAAATGATAAAAATGCTTTTTGGGGATTACATTCATAGACATCTTAACTCCATTGGGTCAGTGTCAGTCTCAACTCATTGGTCTAAATCAATCTAGAGTTAATACGGTCAACGTGGAATTGGATGTTAACGTGTTAAAGTTATTCCCTATTTATGCAGCCAAGCGATGATATCTCAGATCATTAGTCTTGTGCGAACTTCATATAGCTAAAACTGTAAATGCTACTCCTTCCTTTTTTTTTTATTTACCAGTATGGTAGAACCATCACTTCTACCACAAAAGACTGCTTTGTAAGTAATCTTCCTGATTTATCACAATTACTTAGCATATCCAATACCTCAGAACAACATGATGATGTAACAGAAACTATGGACTCTCTCTTTTCTAGCACTTTATATACAGTTGCTCCTTTACACTTAAGGAAGATTAAGGAAAACAGTCCGACACCGTGGTATAATGAGCACACTCGCGCCTTAAAGAGAGCAGCTCGGAAAATGGAGCACAGCTGGAGGAAAACAAAACTAATTATTTCGTTGTTGCCAGAGGGAATTACCCTATCTAGAAAAGTGCCAGTTGTCACATCAATTAGTGGTACTATAATTCCACTCATTCTCTTCTATAGTAGAGGAAGAATTGTATAAATTGTTAAATCATCTAAACCAACAACATGTATGCTAGACCCTATTCCATCTAAGCTCCTAAAAGAGGTGCTTCCAGAAGTCATAGATCCTTTTCTGAATATTATTAATTCGTCATTGTCATTAGGATATGTCCCCAAAACCTTCAAACTGGCTGTTATTAAGCCTCTCATTAAAAAAAACACAACTTGACCCCAAATATCTAGTTAATTACAGACCGATCTCAAATCTTCCTTTTCTGTCAAAGATACTAGAAGAGGTAGCATCCACACAATTATAATCCTACTTAGAGAAAAATGGTCAGGTCAGGTCAGATTTCCAGTCAGGATTTAGACTGTATCATAGTACTGAGACTGCTCTCATTAGAGCTACAAATGACCTGCTCTTATCATCTGATCATGGTTGTATCTCTCTATTAGTGCTACTGGATCTTAGCACTGCATTTGACACCATCGACCACAACATTCTTTTGAATAGACTACAAAATTTTGTTGGCATTAGTGGAAGTCCATTAGCATGGTTTAAATCGTACTTATCTGACCGCCATCAATTCGTAGCAGTGAATGAAGAGGTATCATATCGATCACAAGTGCAGTATGGAGTACCTCAAGGCTCAGTACTAGGGCCGTTACTCCTCACGCTTTACATGTTACCTTTGGGAGATATCATCAGGAAACACGGTGTTAGCTTTCCCTGTTATGCTGATGACATTCAGCTCTATATTTCTTTGCAGCCTGGCGAAACATACCAATTTGAAAAACTAACGAAATGCATAGTCGAAAAAACTGGATGACGAGTAATTTCTTACTGCTAAATTCTGAAAAAAAAAAACCCAGAGGTGTTAATTATAGGACCTAAAACCTTTGCATGTAATAACCTAAACACTGTCTAACACGTGAGGCTGGGCTCTGTCACTTCTTCGTCATAGTTAAGACCTAGTGTCGATTTGATACAATCTTCCTTTGAAGCAAATTCTAGCATTTGTAAAACTGCATTTTCCATCTCAAAAATATACAGTATCTCACAGAAGGGAGTACACCCCTCACATTTTTGTAAATATATTATGACGACACTGAAGAAATTACACTTTGCTACAATTGTAAAGTAGTGAGTGTACAGCTTGTTTAACAGTGTAAATTTGCTGTCCCCTCCAAATAACTCAACACACAGCCATTAATTTCTAAACCTCTTGCCACAAAAGTGAGTACACCCCTAAATAAAAATCTCCAAATTGGGCCCAATTAGCCATTTTCTCTCCCCGGTGTCATGTGACTCAGTGTTATAAGGTCTCAGGTGTGAATGGGGAGCAAGTGTGTTAAATTTGGTGTTATCACTCTCACTCTCTCATACAGGTCACTGGAAATTCAACATGGCACCTCATGGCAAAGAACTCTATGAGGATCTGAAAAAAGAATTGTTGCTCTATATAAAGATGGTGTAGGCTATAAGAATATTGCCAAGACCCTGAAACTGTGCTGCAGCACGGTGGCCAAGACCATATAGTGGTTTAACAGGACAGGTTCCATTCAGAACAGGCCTTGCCATGGTCGACCGAATAAGTTGAGTGCACGTGCTCAGCGTCGTATCCAGAGGTTGCATTTGGGAAATAGACGTATGAGTGCTGCCAGCATTTCTGCAGAGGTTGAAGGGGTGGGGGGTAAGCTTGTCAGTGCTCAGACCATACGCCGCAACCTTCATTAAATTGGTCTGCATGGCTGTCATCCCAGAAGTAAGCCTCTTCTAAAGATGATGCACAAGAAAGCCCGCAAACAGTTTGCTGAAGACAAGCAGACTAAGGACATGGATTACTGGAACCATGTCCTGTGGTCTGATGAGACCAAGATAAACTTATTTGGTTCAGATGGTGTCAAGCATGTGTGGCAGCAACCAGGTGAGGAGTACAAAGACAAGTGTGTCTTGCCTACAGTCCAGCATGGTGGTGGGAGTGTCATGGTCTGGGGCTGCATGAGTGCTGCCGGCACTGGGGAGCAACAGTTCATTGAGGGAACCATGAATGCCAAAATGTACTGTGACATACTGAAGCAGAGCATAATCCCCTCCCTTCGGAGACTGAGCCGCAGGGCAGTATTCCAACATGATAACCCCAAACACACCTGAGGGTAAAGGTGATGGATTGGCCAAGCATGTCTCCAGACCTAAACCCTATTGAGCATCTGTGGGGCATCCTCAAACGGAAGTTGGAGGAGCGCAAGGTCTCTAACATCCACCAGCTCCGTGATGTCGTCATGGAGGAGTTGAAGAGGACTCCAGTGGCAACCTGTGAAGCTCTGGGGAACTCAAAAATGAAAATGTGATGTTTATCTGCTTACCCCCAGGGCATCCAAGATGTAGGTGACTTTGTTTCTTCGTAGAAACACATTTGATGATTTTTAAGTCCAACCGTTGCAGTCTATATATAATGCTAATGCATGGCAATGGTAACGGAAAATCTCGAGATCAAAAACATGCACAGACAAATCCAAATTAAACCCTGCGGCTCTTGACGACACATTGATGTCCTAAGACACAAAACTGCTGTAGTGAGAGCGATCAACAAAGCCGTCTTTAAAGAAGAACGCCGCAAATCAATGCCTCTAATTGTTCAAACGGAGGCTGTGAAAGCGCATCCAGACCCACCGTTAAGTCCCAGGACGGGATCAGGGATTTAGTGACCGGACGGAGCCGTCTCGCTCCCCTCATAAACCGACAAATCAGGGGGTGCTGACCTATCGTTCCCGAATCCAGCCCCCCATGACATGCTGAAATAGCTGAACGATAGACCTTTACAGTCGAAAAGGCTCTACCTTTATCCAATAGTTCTTGCATAAAGCAAAGAACATCCGATACAGAGCATAAAAACAAAGTAATATGCCTCTCTGCACACCATCGCTCAAACACTCTCCATTTGTGACCATACAGAGAGCGTGTGGAGGCTGCCCTCGCACTCTGTATTGTGTCAATCACGTTAGAGGATAACCCGATGGCATTTAAATTCATCCTCTCACGGGCCAAGCCCACAGAGCTACTTTGTGGGGTGCGGGATGAAATATCTCCCTGTTCGCCTGAGAAAGAAGGTCCCTGCGCAACGGGAGAGGCCAGGGTTGATCGTATAGAAGTGGAATTATTTCCGCTATCCACAGTTTTCCCGGCCAATATGGTGCAATCAGAATCAGTCAATGTCTGAATTCCTGTACTCTTTGTAATGTTAGCCCGATGAGACTTAGCGGGGGAAATGCGTACAACAATGCGTTTGGCCACGGGTGGGCTACAGCATCCACACCAGAGGTGCATCCTCTCCCACTAGGGAAAAAAACAGAGGGCACTGAGCATTTTTGCACGATGCGAAGAGATCTACGGCAGCCTGTCCGTATCTCTGCCACAACTGAATCACCACCTGTGGGTGAAGTGCCCAATCTCCGTAACAGGGATTCCTTCTGGACAACAGATCCGCTCCCCTGTTCATTGTACCCGGCACGTGTGTTGCACGAAGCGACAGAACTGAGTGCTGCTCCACACAATTAGTCTGTGAGCTAGACTGTGAAGCCGTCGAGAGCGCAGGCCCCCTTGTCTGTTTATGTACGCCACCACTGTAGTGTTGTCTGATCTGATCAGCACATGAAAAAAAGGAAATAAACAAAGTGGTTTAAGGCTAGGCACACCGTTAGTAGTTCCAGGTAATTTATGTGTCTTTCCATTTGAGATAGAGACCACACACCCCGCACCGCTCTGCCTTCGAACACTGCACCCCAGCCCGTAAGTGACGCATGTGAAAATAGGGTCATTGTATCCATTTCTGCCTGCTGCTGTGACTGTGCGCAGAGCAAAAGGTCGTCCAAATAGGCTAATACTCTGCTTGACGCAGCGGTGTCAGAGCAGCCTCTACACATTTGCTGAAAGTTCTCGGTGCGTGAGACAAACCGAATGCAATCCTTTGATACTCGTAAGCTCTGCCCTGATAAGCAAACCTGAGAAATTTCCTGTGTGCAGGAAATATTTCTATATGGAAGTAAGCGTCCTTGAGATCTATCGATGTGAACCAATCTCCTTGACGCACTACTTGTGATAACATTCGTAAGTTGAGCATTTTGAACCTGTATTTCCTGAGGTGTTTGTTCAGGGCCCACAAATCTAAAATAGGGCGGAGACCCCCACCTTTTTTGGGAATCACAAAGTACCGGGAGTAAAACCCTTTGCTGGCTTTCCTCTCGCAGCACCTTTCTTATCACTCCTTTGTTCAAGAGAGAAGATATTCCTTCCTCTAAAACCTGTGCCGATTCTCCCTGTGCTGTTGACATAACCACTCTTTTTGAAACTTGGTGGTTTTACAGCAAATTGGAGTCTGTAATCCTTCACTATTGTGGATAGAATCCACGGAGATACTGCGCATGCGCCCTCCCCTTCGCTCACTGGTGGTAAAAGGGGCATTGCAACTCCAGCGGGGAATCATTTGGTTTCGTTTTCATAATTTTTATTGTTGTTTTTATATTCTTCCGCGCCCTTGGCCTGGATGCGTGGGAGTTACTTTTATTTTTACACCTTCTTTGCTCATGTAAACATTCGCCTCTGCCCTCAACATTAACCCCGTGGGTGGAGGGAGGGGAATAACTGCAGGGAGTACTCCGTGAACTTGTGGCACTGCCCCTTGTACAACTGTGAGTGAACCTGCTGAACTGGCCCCTAAAACAACTGAACTTGGAACGTTTACCATTAACAACTTTCTCCGTTTCCCCGGGGGCGGGAGAAAAGTGTTGAACTCTGAGGGGGGTGGAGCAGAAAACCCCAGGTGCTGCTTCCTGTCCCCCTGTGTTAAACAGTCCTGACCCTAGGTTGCTCGTCTCTTTTTGCCCCCTTGAGGGTTAGAAGGACGATGCTTTTCTGCAGCCACAGCATAAGACCGTTTCCCCTTAGCCTGAGCCGGCCTTGGCTGTGCTGACACATTAGCCGGATGCTGGGGTGGTGGGGGGCGATTACCACGATAGTTCATGTATCCCCCCCTCTTGACTGTGACATGGAACTCACGCGAGCAGGCTGATAAGGTCTGACTGGCGGTTTCCTTGGCAGGAAGGTTTCGGACACCTCTCCCTCCTTCTTTCTCAAATCACACTGTTGGCGCATGACTGTGACAGTCGAGCCAAACATTGCCTTGGGATCTACGGGGGCGTCTAGAAATTCCACCTTTTCCTTTTCTGAAAGGCCTGAGAGACTGAGCCACAACGCTCTTTCTCCCACCACAGCTAACCCCATGCTCCTGCCACAGCTCTGAACTGCCCCACGTGATGTGCAGAGATTCAGATCGGCTATCACACAGATCTCCTCCCAAAGAGCTGGGTTCTGAGAGCCTGCGTCCAGCTGACGGCCCATCTCCTCCAACAGCTCCCCCTGGTATGCTGTCAGGAGAGCTGTCACATTAAGGGCCCTGACAGCCAGAGCAGAGGATTTATATATCTTTTGGAAAACCGAAGCTGAAAACCGCTTTTTTTTCCCCAGGCAGCGTGGCGCCCGCCGATGAAAACGCTGCCCTGCATCCTGGATGCAAGTGGTTGGCTACTGAAAGCTCCACCTGTGGGGGGGTCAGCTAACCCCAGCTCCCCCATATCCTGAATGTCCAGTCGTGCAAAACCCTTAACAGGCACACGGTGGGAAAATGGTTTGTCCCAGTGTCTTTTCATCTCCGCCATGCATGCCGGGACAGCCGGGATGAACTGTCTAACTGGTGCGAGGCGTGATGGCAATCTCTTACCATCGTAGAGCTCTCTGCCCCTTGACTCACCTGCTGAGAGGACCAGTCAATGGAAAGCTTGGCCGCAGCCCTACGGCAAACTTCCAATAAGTCTAACTCCACAGCAGAGGATAGGGTGGCTTCTCCCCACTCGGGTGCTTGGTGGACGGATGATTAGGAGGAGATAGCATCCTCCTCCTCCTCCTCTTCATCATCCTTCAGAAGATGGGGGGATAATTCCTCATCATCATCCTCTCTCATCACCCCCGCAAGGACATCACCAAAGGGGGGGGGCAGGTCAGGAGCCTGCACATCCATGATATCACCCCAGGTACTAGGCTCTGACAGCCGCTTAGCTGTCTCCTCTCTGGGCTGAGTCTGAGAGAAGCAGCATGGGTCCTGGTTTCCTGCTCGCAACCCTGAGTCTCCTCTCACAGGTTTTTTCAGGAAAACTAGCACAATTAGAGCAGCCCTCTGGGGTAGATATCGCAGCTTGGGCGTGCTTAACACCTAAGCATGCTATGCAGAAAGGATGTGAATCAGCCGAGATACATAGAACGCACGAGCACATGCGAGAGGGAGCATCTTCCCCCCCAAGCTCTCTGCCTTTCTAGCCGTGGCCATAACTCTTTTCACTCTCTTCGTTAGGTAAACTCTCACCGTGACGTGTAGGTTGACCCTCCGGAGCGGTGGTATGCAGAGTTATTTTATTTGAATAAACTCCTCTTTCCCTGTATCCAACACGAACTGAATCGTATTCGATCGGAAAACAGGCTGTTTATTCACGAGAGTGGAAAAACTCACCTTGATGCGGACGTTTTTCCCCTCGGCACGAGAGAGATACCCAGCTAACAGCAATATAAGATTTACCGCGTTTGCGACGTTGCCGGTCGGCTTTGTCCGTAAACAGTTGAACGGTAAATCTAATAATGCGTCAGTCGAGTACAGTTTCCACAATCTTCACGGGGAAGAAAGCGAGAATGATGCTGCAGCGGGCTGCGGGACTCCCTGATCGCTGCAGTGATTGGTCTGTCAGTCTGACAGACGTGGTGTAATTGGTGCTTCCGCAGTCGGTCACGCCTGAGGCGTTCCCATAGTGAGATACCGAACGGATGTTAGAAAGAGAATACTAACACATTTCTATTACTCAAACCCGTTAAAGGATTTTTAGGCTGCATTAATTAGGTCAAACGGAAACACTTCCCATAACACCCAATGTACTCGCTACATCGCAAGAAGAAGTTAATCATACGCTAATTAGTCGTTTTCTTCTTATCCGAGTCACAACCGTAGCCACCAGATCCAGTCTGTATCCAGATCAAATGGTCATTGCCGTCACCCGGATCCATTACGTATCCAGACCAGATGGTGGATCAGTACCTTGAGATGACCTCTACAGCCCTGAATGTTAGTGGAGATCAGGACAACTAGATGAGCACCAGAGACAGATCCCCAGTGAAACCTTGTCTCCTATACATCATGGACAAGACCACAGGAACCAGATGAGTCCTCTGCACAATCTAACTTTGTTGCAGCATGGATCAACCTGCTGGTTCGTCTGGCCAGAGGAGAACTGGCCCCCCGACTGAGCCTGGTTTCTCCAAAGGTTTTTTTTCTCCATTTCGTCACCGATAGAGTTTTGTTTCCTTGCCACTGTCACCTTTGTCTTGCTTAGTTGGGGACACAATTTCCACGATATCGTCGACTTGATTCACCGACACTATTTAACTGAACTGTTCATCATTGCATCTGGACTTGACATCCCTGAAATGTCAATGATGAACGGCATTTATTGAAAATTGAGTGGTTACTCTTGTCCTTATTCATTGAAACATTGACATAGGGGCTGGGGCTAAATCCTGGGAACTGTGCGATTGGCCGGTGGAGTAATTGAGTAGGTTGGGGGAGCGACACCTGCACTACTACCAGTCTCGAGTCTCATGGAGAGGCTCGTGGAAGATCAAAGGTAGGAGGACTACAGGAAGACTAGAGAGTCTGTCCGCGAGGGCGGTCGCCTGTTTGAGTTTATTTTAATTATTTAAAGTTTATTGAATGTTCGCGCGTTTCCCGCCTCTTCTCCCCGACCCTCCCCCCGACCTACAAGCTACGAATGTAACATTTAAAATAAACTCAAAACAGCGCGACAGCCCCTCGCGGACGACTGTCGCGCACAAACAAAACCAAAATACAAAATAAAATCCAGGCCTGGTCCAGGCCTCTCATCTTTCACTGTCGTCACTCCTCCTTTGCATCCTTCCAGAGCTCCTCGGTGAGACTCGCGACTGGTGAGTGGTGCAGGTGTCGCTCATTATCAATTACTCCACCGGCCCTCCTCCGTTCCCTCGGCTCTCGGCCCCGCCCCTCTCGTCACAACACACTATTTTCCTATTTGATACTGTAAAACTGCTTTGACACAATCTGTAAAGCGCTATATAAATGAAGGTGACTTAACGACTCCAGACTGGATCATAATACAAATAATTCCCTTATTAGGCCTACTTTTTAAAGTCTTCTACAAAATGTATTGGAATTAGAATATGAAATCTATTCAGAAAATTCTAAATTCAGAAAAACCTCACATTTTAAATTTAAACCATTTTCTAAGAGAAGGAAAGATTCAAAATTATTGTTTTATACGGTATATAATTGGTCTGACTCGGATAAGAACTAGGGTTTGACGATGTCTACAAAATTGGCATTGGACGATGTCTACAGTGAAACATTGTGATGGACGATCACATCGGGGGGGCGGGGTTAGGGGTGTGCCCGAAGCGTGAATCCTTATAAGGCACAGAAAACAAATAACGATTCCTAACACCATGTCTACACCAGATCAAGTGGCGCAACCAAATACTATAGACCACTGTCTATAATAGAGATTCATTATATATAGATCAGTTTATAGAACTCATTATAATCAGTGATGCTGTCAATACTGGTGCGCCACGACAAATCCCCAACAGTAAACTGCTGCAGCGTTCTATTTATGACGTGCTGACACAAATTTCAAATGATTTTCAAGTCGCTTTGTCATTTGGCCGCATCCAGTGTAGACAGACTTTAGCTGATGCGGAGCGGAGGGCGCGACACGACAGCTGTTTCGTCTGGTGTAACGGTTGCCTATTACATTACAGTACATAAAATTTCACTTCCCACATAAACAAGAGTAAGGAGAGATGACTGAGGACGATGGCGAATGATTTGCAGATCCTCAGCACCACTGAAAAACATATAGGGCGAATTCCAACCGGAAGTGAAGTTCTTTTAAGGGTGTAAGGAAATGACTGACCAAATGTTACCTTGACAACGCTGTGCGTGCATGTAGCATTCTGCAAATATTTTTGCTCCATTTTTTTTTTAATATTGTCTCAGTCTTATTTACTATTAAACTTTTTCAAACTAAACGTGCTTAAACTTGCTTACACTACCGTCTTAAATAATATATCTATCACTGACGAACAATATTTTGTATCACATTAAAATAAAGACAAATTTAATCAGTCTATTCCACTTACGTTTGTATGTGAAGTCGAAACAACCCCAACTTTGCTTTAAAATGCATCACATGATCACAAACAGAAATCACTTCCGTGAAGGGATTCAGTTGATCACTTTCGTTTGAAACGACCCTATAATCTTTTAAAATGTGTGGTAAGTGTGGTTTTACAATCTGAGGTATGTTTTACATGAAGTTTAACGTTTATGATATATAAACAGACATAGCCATCCATAGAACCATACCTTTAAGCTAAAAGTATGTGTGCACATAATCTGCACTACCAGTCAAAAGCTCATTAAGAATCCACCTTTTTCTTCAACGCGGAAGTAAGCCTATGGGTGAGACTTCCGGTTTATTAGCCGCTATAAGTAAATAACGAGGAGAATAACAAGGGCAGTAGAGAGTAAAACTGTTTGCACTGCAAACGAGTTTTTATAATTAAGATAATGCATTAAAATAATATGATAAGACACACCAATTTTCAATATCAAGCAGCAAAACAAACTGTTTTGTTCAGCTAAAAATAGCTGGACGGAGTGGACACAGATGAGACCGGAAGCCAGACCCATAGAATTTACTAATGGCTGCGCCCATTTTAACGACAAGAAAAAGGTGGATAGGAATTTTTTTGTGTTTAAAATAAGTATCTATGTGAATAAATTTAAGTGTAGATTTTTCATGTCATGGCAAAGCTGAATTTTCAGCATCATTACTCCAGTCATAAGTGTCACACTTCAGAAACCATTCTAATATGCTGATTTGTTTATCAATTATTATTAGTGCTCATTGTTTAATCATGTACCTACTCCGGAAACCTTTTTTTTTTTTCAGTATCCTTTAATGCATCACATGATCGCAAACGGAAATCACTTCCGTGAAGTGACCATCGCATGTTCCCTTCGCTAACAGACTTCTGGAAGGGCCCTTCGTGATGGGATTCAGCAGATCACTTTAGTTTGGAACGTCCCTATAATCTTGTAAAATGTGTGGCAAGTACTGCCGCTCCATAGTATAAACAGCGTACGTGCGATCGTGAATCTCGAAAGTGAAAGTGAAACTAAAATGTTTGTGCATGCAAAAGAAGTTTCCATGGCAGGTATAATAGTGGTTCCCTGATGTCCTAAATATATATGTAGTATAATTACCCAATGATATAACTGCGAGGGAAAATATTGAAATATATATATTTTCCTCCCATCTCGTATTAATTCCTTTTAGGGCTTCCGTATACAGGTCATTTTCTTTCCGAACACGGTATTTTGGGATGTGGCGGATTGCAGGGGGTATGGGATCACGATGCCGGCTCAACATCGTGATGTCTATCCTTCTGTAAAAGACCATTTTTAACTAAATCGAATGAGTTTCAAAACTGACAGTTCCGAAACATTGCTGTTAATCTAAATTGAATCAACATTGAATGGAGTCGAGCAGAATAAAAACGACACCATTGTCTTCTATAGAGCTGCTTTATAGCTGAATTGAATTTGTTTCATAATTGATGAACTTTACACAGCAATTGAACAGCTATTGAACTGAATCAACACTGAACTGCCTGCAGCTGAATAATGACTTTTTAGAGCTGCTTTACAGCATCATTTGGATTTGTCTCATATGTAATGAAGTTTGCATCATTGATTCTTTTATTCTCCAGTTTATTACTGTGAAGCTGCTTTGAAAACTGCATATTCATTCTCTGACAGGTGAAGCATATGCGAACGCAGAAATACAGCAGGTACATAAAGCAGTGCTGAATTGTATTAGGCATTATATAGTAGTTATGAAGAAGAAAATAAAAAAAGCCATTGAAACTTTTCTGAAGACAGTCGGTTCTCTTCAGAGATAGATTCATATAAAGTCCCACAAATGGCCATTTCAATGTCAGAATGGCAGATTTTTGCAAAAGCCGATGAGTTTGCAGGTATGAAATGAGATGGCTAGAGGAAGTACTCACTGATCGAGATCGGGAACGTTTTCTGTGGTGTTTCTTGGATTTCTTCGAGTGTTTTTTAGTCTTTGAATGATGATGTTGACACTCGTGCTGTAGAGAGAGATCACAGACATTACCACTGAATATCTGATTCTGATCAGCTGAAAGGCTTTCCAAGTTTAATTTACTTTTAAAAGAGTTAAGATACAAAAACTTAGCAGGTCACAAGACAAACTGTGGTACATGTGGTATAAAAGGAAAAATTCTGAAATGTCGAATTACTGAACATGAATACACACTCAGCCCTGAATCAATTCTTTTAAATATGAAACTGGGCTGCGTTTCTCAAAAGCATCGTAAGCCCAAGTTGATGGTAGCTCCATTGGTTTCAATGGATCTACTACGGTGTTAATTTTGACAGGCATTGTTGATTTAGTCTGTCTTTATCTTGAAACGAACTGCTTATAGTCCTTAGTCACATTTTAGGTTCCATTTGAGTCTTTCATAGTTTTAGTCGACGAAAAGCCATTGCATTTGTCAACTTTTAGTCATTACTTTGTCAAACTGCAGTATCAACAGTTTATTTTGGGTAGCTATTTTATATGTATTCTTCAAATAAAAATAGTAATTAATTATTCTCTCTTTAGACCAAATCAATTAAGCTTATGAGAAATTTGAATCAAGGATTGGAGAAATTTGAATCAAGGATTGGAAAAACTTGAATAAATTATAACATTTTCATTTTTGTGTGAACTATCCTTTCAAGTAGTGAAAAGGAGCAAGTATACAAAGTGAGTTGTTCATATATATAAATATAATTTGTAAATTTATAATTTTTGAAAAAGAAGTCAGAATACGGGCAATAAGACAATAACGAAAGAGGATACCAATCTAAACTGATTTTCAGATACGAGGTTTACTTAACATTATTTTACATCTTTTGTGTAACATTCCTGCATGGATAGGTACTTAATTAGGATGCTGTCCCTTTAATGACGGAAGCATGCATGTAATACTACCACCGCGTTCAGTTTTCACCCACCTGTTTCACTTAATCCATAACCGACTGTATGTAGATACTCTACACCATAGACATTTGGACTGCTGTGTGTGTATTTTAGCACTGAGAACTGATCGCGTGCTGTATATGAAAACTGAAGAAGTGGACCATGCATGAGAGAGAGCACTTCTATCAGCGCGAATCTGCCTATCCAGCCTTCACTAACTTTAAGATAATCAACAACGAATTGTGACTCCCGGGAAAAAACGGGACGTCTGGTCACCTTATCCCTAACCCTTCGGGTGCTGAGGCCATTGCTTCAGATCGCTCGTTCGCGTTTTGGTATTCTATCCATCCACGGCGGCTGCCATACTGAGACTAGATATGGAAACGCCCCTCATCCGATTACTATCCAATGACAGGGACGCACATTTTGAAGGACAAGACAGTAACCTAGAGGATGTATTTGGAATGTCCGGTAGTCCTCAAATTACATTATAGTCCCGTCTCATCTTGTTAACGAAGACGCGGCATAAATTTTGTCATAGTTTTTATCATCAGATATTAGTTTTAGCTCGTCATCGTCTCGTCACAGAAAAATGTTTGTTAACGAATATTTTTCGTCGTCGTCTTCGTTGACGAAATTAACACTGGCCTACTATGTACTTAAGCTTATGATGCTTTTGGGAAACGCAGCCCTGGTTGGCCTTGCAAAAATGTTTATAATTCTATCATACCTCTAGCACATGCATGAAGTCTTTGAATATCCTCTTCCTCTCCGACTCCAGCGTGATGTCCTCAAACGCAGCCTCTTTTAGGAACCGCTCTCGTACCTGAGTCAGCACCAACACACATCATTCACACCAGATCAGTAGAAGAAGATAACATGTCATAAGGACCCAGTCTAGTTAATAGTCATTGATATTTATTGTAATAGCATGACATACTCCCTCCCAAGTGGCCTCAGGCTCCAGAGGAGGCGTGGCCTGTTTCAGCATGCTCTTAAACACCGCCTCCTTCCTCTTCATCTTCCTGGCCTCCTCCTTCTCTCTCTCCCTCTCACGTGCTTCAGCTTTCTCCAGCAACTAAAAAAAAACACAGAACCAGCACAAAGACATCAAACAAGTCATTAATCAGTAAATACAAACTAACACTCTTGTGCTCCGCTCCAAACTCTAGTGAGCTGACTATCATTTCTAAAGTCTACAAAAGTAAAGACAGAATTCAAGCTGAAATGTTATAAGCAACTGATTTGAATGGTTATACAAAAGCAGTAACTCACACGGACAAACTGCATGCAAGTGCGTTACACAATGGAACTAAAAAAGCCAAACTAAACAGGTCTGCAAAAATAAAATCAGCTTAACAGAACCAGACCGAATCCGCTACCCAATCACTGTTGACCACTGGAGATTTAAAAAGTTGTTTTATATCCCATTAATTGATATATTTTTAACTAGTTTTGCGTTTGTACTTCCTCCTCTAATTTCCTTTTGACTGATTTTAATTCTACTGCTCCTTTGTTTTCGACTTTCAGTTTTACAATCTGAGGTATGTTTTACATGAAGTTTAACGTTTATGATATATAAACCGACATAGCCATCCATAGAACCATATCTTTAAGCTAAAAGTATGTGTGCACTAATGTATGTGTGCACATAATCTGCACTACCGGTCAAAAGCTCATTAAGAATCCACCTTTTTCTTCAACGCGGAAGTAAGCCTATGGGTGAGACTTCCGGTTTATTACCCGCTATAAGTAAATAACGAGGAGAATAACAACGTGCAGGAAACGGTAAGGACCGGAAGCCAGACCCATCAGTTACAAATGCTTGCGCCTACTATTTTCCATGTTTAACGACAAGAAAAAGGTGGATAGGAATACGTTTTTTTTTCATTTGTTTGAAATTATTATCTATGTGAATATATTTAAGTGTATATTTTTCATGTCATGGCAAAGCTGAACTTTCAGCATCATTACTCCAGTCATAAGTGTCACACTTCAGAAACTATTCTAATATGCTGATTTGGTTCTCAATTATTATTAGTGCTCAATTGTTAATAACGGTACTCCGTAAACCAATTTTTTTCAGTATCCTTTAATGAAAAGAAAGTTCAAAAGAATAGCATTTATTTGAAAAATATTTAGTAACATTATACATGTATTTACTGTCGCTTTCTATTACTGCACACTTGCCGAATAAAAGTTTTTAAATCTAACCCTAACTCTTGAGTAGTGCATTGTAGTGTATGACCAAAAATGTATATCACGGTATTTTTCAAAATTATACCGGTTTCACGGTACATGACGGTATTTTTTTTTTCATGCATGACCGAGTGTTAACTATTTTCTACTGATTGAGAGAGGAAATACTGCAGTATATTGACTTAGAATGCCCTATTTTACTGTCATGATGAGTGAATATTGTCAAAAAATACCACACTAAATAGTGACTAAACACAACACTTTTAATACATGTTAACCAGGAGTCACTCATTTATAATCGCGGCATCGTCTGATAAAATCAACATACATCTACACTAAAGAGCGGCTATGTGATTGTTTTGGCTATATTACTTTTTTGTCTCATTGCAGGCGCACTGCCTGCTCTGATTAAAAACTAAAAAAAAAAAAAAAAAAAAAAAATGCATGTGAATTCACAGATGAACTACGCTCATATTTATCATTCCAAACAATCAGTAAGCGACAGGTGCTTGGAAACGCTGTTTTGTACTCATTTATTGAGGAGTTGGCTGCGGTGCTTCTCTGCCGCTCACTGCACAGAACAGATGCCGAGAGAGGCGACACTTCTCCGGGAAAGTCAGACCTCGCGTTCGCAGTACAGCACTGGCGAAATCTTCCAACTGAACCATAGCTAAGGTTTATCCAAAAAAGTCGCTAGGTTTGTCAGTATGAATATTCTATAGAAAAAAGCTGCTAAAAGGGTCTGAAAGTTGATAAATCTAGTGCTAAAGTCGCGCTCGTGTGTGTGTGAGACGCGGGAGCTGATGGCAGCGGGCGGTGGATAATTGTGGCAGTCAGTGTGGATATTGTGGATGAGTTCTTCTGTGTCATCAAGTTCTATTAGTTCTACAGCTTCAGTTTCTGAACTTTCACGCTTAGTAACACATACAGCTGTTCCCTCACCACAGTGCAACAGTGAAAAGGGACCCCATTCAAACAGTGTCGCGTTCCAAATGTTGTTTAAGCGACATACACCAGTATTGCGGTATTTTAAAAATGCATATCATAACAAAAATAAACACCGGTATTCGGTATGAACCGGTATACCGCCCAGCAATAGTGCATTGGTACATTAAGTTTGCTTTTTCAACATTTAGATATCCCAGTCTTTATGATTTTCTCTTCCATATTTTCCTTTTATTTGCCATAATAATGTTTCTTTGTTATTGATGTTTGTTCTTCCACCAACCAACAAGTTTCCTGCATTAAAATACTTATGCTGTAATTAGTTTAGTAGTACATGAGTTACAGCCTCATAACTCAATGACACACTCACCTACGTCCTTTCTCTTGTCCTTAGGTTACCAAGTATTCAATCCCAGGGTCAACCCTTTTTTCTATTATGTGCAAATAAACCTTTCACAGCCTTCATGTCAGATGGAAAGCATAATGTTTTGCCTTTAATTTGAATAGGAGTATAAATAACAGCAGGGCAGTCTGCTTACACTGTTGAAGGCCAGTTTGATGTTTCCTGCATCCAGCGTGGTGGCGCGTTTATCTGAGCTGATCACTGAGCCAAACTCCTCGAAGCCCGTGTTGATTTCCACCAGTAAGCCCTTATCCTGCACAAACACACACACACACATTTCATCAAGGGCTTCAGCACTGATCTGATGTGAAACACTGACCATCACAGTCTCTCACTCACCTTCAGGATGTCTTTAATGATTCTCTTCTCATCATGATAACGAGCTTTCAGATCCTCCACATAAAACTTGAATAAGTCCAGAGGGGTGGAGCCTAAAATATATATATATATATACACAAAGTATAACAACTTTTTACAATTAAAAACACCAATATTTTAAAGCAACTCATCATAATTATGATATACAATAAACAACTATTCTGCTAAGTAATGTAGACTTAATCATAGGATAATATATTTAAGTGCTGACGTATATCAAAGTCATGCGGAGTTCAGAGAGTGTACTGGTGAAATGGAGACAGCGTCAGAAATGAGGACCGGACCCTTTTACATGTATTATTCATCAGCATCAAAGCCTGCCACGCTCTGAGTGTTTGTGCGAGAGCGAGAGAGAGAGAGAGCGAGAGAGAGAGAGAGACCTGGCTGGCCCAGCATGTTGTTGAAGCGGATATCAGCGCTGACGGTTGGGTACATCTCCATCCAGGCAGACATGGAGTGCAGCTGCCCGTGATCGTGAAGCTCATCCAGGAATTTCTGAAAAAAACACACAACGCTTCACAAACATGCCAGTGCTCTTGTCCTTTACTCCTCCTCAGTCAGTTCGGTTTAGCAGTCCTCATGTTCTCAGAGAGCAAAGCATTAACATCGGTAAAGTTTTTAGCAAGCCACTGGTTATAAAAAATAACATTTATGCTTAGCTTGCTTTGGTAAGATTTTCAGTGTTTCAAAATTGCAAACAAGCACTCTAATATTTGTAATTTGATCCAACCCAGTCTGCAACGGTGTCAGTAGATAATAACATGGGAGGTTTAAAAGGATAGTTCACCCAAAAATGAAAATTCTGTCATTAATTACTGACCCTCATGTGGTTCCAAACCCGTTAGACCTTCATCTTCAGAACACAAACTAAGATATTTTTGATGAAATCGGAGAGCTTTCTGACCCTGCAAAGACAGCAAGGGTCCTAACATGATCAAGGTCCAGAAATGTAGCAAGGACATCGGTAAAATAATCCATGTGACATCAGGGGTTCAACCGTAATTTTACAAAGCTACGAGAATACTTTTTGTGCAGAAAAGACTTTATTCAACAGTTCCGTCTCCTCCGCATCACCCTGTAGCGCCATTTTGGAGAGTATCAACTGAACGTAAATTGCGTATGCTGTTCTGTGTCAGCTGTGCCACACGGATACGCTGTTTACGTTCAAATCAAAGCGTAAACGACGTAAACAGCGTATCTGCGTGGCACAGCTGACAGACGGATCTTACGGGTTTGGAACAACACGAGGGTGAGTAATTAATGAAAATGTTCATTTTGGGGTGAACTATCCCTTTAAAATAAGTACAGTTCCACTGTGTGGTTGACAATTCAGAGTCAGTTGTTGTACGCAGTTTGAACCCATATTATTGATTCATTGCCAATTATTAATAATTCTCAATAAATTGCCTTAAACATGCCAGTGATGTTCCAATTATTTATTTAATTTAGGGATGCACCGAATGTTCGGCAACTGAAATTATTCGGCCGAAAATAGCCAAAAAAAAATTTATTTCAGTGTTCGGCCGAATAAGCGAAAAGACAATAATATGTACCGAACAATGACTAACGCAATCAAATAGAAGCGTGCACTAATGCAGCAAACATGTCACAGTGTGAAAGTATTTAAAGCTATCAGAGAAAGACTCAGAAATCATTACAAGCACGAAGCACCGACAGTGAGAGACTGTTTATTGCTGCATCACGTCTCCGATGAGAAGAGGTGGCTGATGCTGGTGGTTAGGTTACTGTATGATGATTGAAATTGTGAAATGACTCAACCAAGATTCTTAAAAACTGCAGAAAGTTTATGTTCTAAGCACTCACGGATTGCATGTATTCTGACATGCGCAAGAGCTTGCAGGGTTCAAAGGTCCAAAGCGCGAGGAAAATCTGTGCTGAAACTGTGTTACTTGTCAGTTGCTCAGTAACATTTTTGTGATTTTTTTTTTTAAAGGCATGTGACAATGTGATACGTTTGACAAACATTTTCCCAAATTCGTAATGAGAATCATTTATAAATCTGTTGTTGTCAACAAAAAGAAGCACTGAGGACTTTCTGTGGGTTTCTGCCAAAATAAAAGCTGAGTAAAAGCAAGAACTCCATCAACATTAATGAATGTTAGTATTGTAATTTTACTGTTGTTCTGTAAAATAAAATAGAAAAAGACAATAATAATGATAATAATTATTACCCTACAACAACTCTATTAATACATTTATTATAACATTCACAGTGTTCAAATTGGGATCTGTAATATTTTCTAATGTTTTAAAATAAGTCTCGTCTGCTCAGCAAGGCTGCATTTATTTGTACAGTAAAAAATACATGCCTGATTCAAGTCTCAAAAATGGTCAAAAAATATTATTTTACGAATGTATTAATTTTAAGTTAAATTGTGCTTTGTTGGTATAATGTCTGCTAGAATGTAATAAAAAATTGTTCAGTGTTAAGTAAATATTTTTAAATTAGGTTTTGTAATTGATTTTTTTATTTGAAAAGCAAGACAAAACAGTAAAAAGCACGTTTTGGCTATTTAACTTATGCAATAATAAGCCTACCAAATAGGCCTACATGGGGGAAAAAATCTGAAAAACCATGTTCGGTATTCGGCCTTCAGCCTTCAGCCCAGTGTTTCATTTTGTTCGGCTTCAGCCAAGAATTTTCATTTCGGTGCATTCCTAATTGAATTATTAATTTAATTCTGGCTTCCTGTCTGCACAATGATCTGTAGTACCCTAAACTCGGTCAAACAGATCATCTGTCATCACAGACATCAGCTGATATTCCAGCATCAAGTTCCAATTAATCAAGGTGAGAGCTTTTCATATTAGAAAGCTGGACACGTGATGCGGCGGACACACCAGGACAGAGTCTCACGTGCGAGTGTGTGCGCGAGTGTGTGCGCGCGTGTGTGTGAGTGAGTGAGTGAGTGAGCGTGCGAGCGAGCGAGTCACCTGGAAAGCCTCTCTGTTCTTGCGCTGTCTGCGTCTCTCTCGCAGCAGAGTTTTCTGTTTCTCTTCCTCTTCCTCTTTCTCGAGAGCACGGATGTGTTCTTCAAAACAGATCAGAGCATCTTCCTTGTCCATGTCTAACGCACACACAGACACAAAGATAAAAGCTTCCTCTATATCAAACACACTCGCTCTCATTATGCGGGTTAAAAGCATCACCGTGTGGAGGTGGCAGTACAGTGTGTGTGTGCACACGTGTTCATACTCTGTAGCTCCTCATCTTCAGCAAAGGTGGGGTTATCCAGTAGGTACTGCTGTGCCTCAGACCACGTAGTTCTGTACGTCACATTGGCCATATTGTCCAAAATGTTCTTCAGAGCTTCCCAGTTCCTCTTCCTCAGCTGCTTGGCTTGTTCCTGATAGAAAGCATCGAGTTAGGATCATGTAAAATTAGACTGCAGACAGGACAAGAACTATATATATAGGGAGAGCTTTTAAAAAAAAAATTGGATGAACAAAAAATAAAGTATAAAGATACAACTCCAAATTCTGAGTAGATGATTTATGTTTGAAGTTTTTGTTTAACATACACTACCGGTCAAAAGTTTGGGATCAGAACGATTTTTTATGTTTTTTTACAGGAGTTTCTTATGCTCATCAAGCTTGCATTTATTTGATCAAAAACACAAGTAATATTGTGAA
Source organism: Sinocyclocheilus anophthalmus (assembly GCA_018155175.1). Taxonomy (NCBI): domain Eukaryota; kingdom Metazoa; phylum Chordata; class Actinopteri; order Cypriniformes; family Cyprinidae; genus Sinocyclocheilus; species Sinocyclocheilus anophthalmus. The sequence goes on from JADLZN010011004.1 coordinate 62,626, forward strand.
ATATTATTATGATGTAAAATAATGTTTTTCTATTTTAATATACTTTAAAAAAAAAAATTATTTCTGTGATGCAAAGCTGAATTACTCCAGCATTCAGTGAGTCCCAGTCTAAAGTGTCACATGATCTTTAGAAATCATAATAATATGACATTAAACATTACAAGTCTTACTGATCTCACGTTTGGGACCCGGTATGTTATTTCACATGGTCCTAAGTATTCAGACCCCCTTAAATTTTTCACTTTTTGTTATATTGCAGCCTTTTGCTAAAATCATTTGTTAATTTTTTCCCCTCATTAATGTACATACAGCTTCCCATATTGACAGAAAAACACAGAATGTTTGACTTTTTTGCAGATTTATTAAAAAAGAAACTGAAATAATCACATGGTCCTAAGTATTCAGACACATTGCTCAGTATTTAGTAGAAGCACACTTTTGATCTAATACATCCATGATTCTTTTTGGGAAAGATGCAACAAGTTTTTCAGTGATCCTCTGCCATTCCTCCTTGCATATCCTCTCCAGTTCTGTCAGGTTGGACGGTAAACGTTGGTGGACAGCCATTTTTAGGTCTCCCCAGAGATGCTCAATTGGGTTTAAGTCAGGGCTCTGCTGGGCCATTCAAGAACAGTCACAGAGTTGTTCCTTCGTTATTTTAGCTGTGTGCTTAGGTCATTGTCTTGTTGGAAGGTAAACCTTCGGTCCAGTCTGAGGTCCTGAGCACTTTGGAGAAGGTTTTCATCCAGGATATCACTGTACTTGGCCGCATTCATCTTTCCCTCGATCTTTCCCTCGATGCAACCATGTCGTCCTGTCCCTGCAGCTGAAAACACCCCCACTGCATGATGCTGCCACCTCCATGCTTCACTGTTGGTACTGTATTGGACATGTTTTCTCCACACATAACGCTTAGAATTGAGGCCAAAAAGTTCTATCTTGGTCTCATCAGACCAGAGAATCTTATTTCTCACCATTCTTGGAGTCCTTCAGGTGTTTTTTTTTTTAGCAAACTCCATGCGGGCTTCATGTGTCTTGCACTGAGGAGAGGCTTCCGTCGGGCACTCTTCCATACAGCCCTGACTGGTGGAGGGCTGCAGTAATGGTTGACTTTCTACAACTTTCTACAACTTTCTCCCACCTCCCGACTGCATCTCTGGAGCTCAGAAACAGTGATCTTTGGGTTCTTCTTTACATCTCTCACCAAGGCTCTTCACCCCCGATAGCTCAGTTTGTCTGGACAGCCAGCTCTAGGAAGGGTTCTGGTCGTCCCAAAACGTCTTCCATTTATGGATTATGGAGGTCACTGTGCTCTTAGGAACCTTAAGTGTAGCAGAATTTTTTTTGTAACCTTGGCTATATCTGTGCCTTGCCACAATTCTGTCTCTGAGCTCTTCAGTCAGTTCCTTTGACCTCATGATTCTCATTTTCTCTGATATGCACTGTGAGCTGTAAGGTCTTATTTAGACAGGTGTGTGGCTTTCCTAATCAGTCCAATCAGTATAATCAAACTCAAACACAGCTGTACGCAAATGAAGGTGAAACATCCCAAGATGTCAGAAGAAATGGACAGCACAACCTGAGTTAATATATTATCACAGTCAAAGGGTTCTGATACTTAGACCTGTGATATTTCAGTTTTTTTTAATAAATTTGCAAAAATGTCAAGAATTCTGTGTTTTTCTGTCTATATGGGGTGTTGTGTGTACATTAATGAGGAAAAAAATTTTACTTAAATGATTTTAGCAAATGGCTGCAATATAACAGAGAGTGAAAAATTTAAGGGGGTCTGAATACTTTCCGTACCCACTGTATATAAAAATCGAGCTGACTAAGCGCATGAAGAATTTTTGCACGGTTTATAAATGCCATTATTTTCTTGACAATTAAGCACATTTTCATGATGCAAAAACACTCGCATATAAAAGGCACTATTGATTGTATCAGGAGGTTTAAGCACAAATCAAGTTTGAATTTTGAATTTTGCCTTAAACATGAATTTTTAATTAAATGCAACAAAAAAAATATTGTTGATTATATTAGTGGTTGGCAAATATAAACAGCCTACTGTTCAACTAATGAGTTATATTACTTGGAATAATTATTTACTGATCTCTTTTCTTCTAATAAACGGAATTACTTCTTGACAATGTTTATTGCAGTTGCTAAAGTTTTTTAATTATAATAAGCCACTGTGTGTTAGTGATTTTTTACAATGCGTCACACCTAACAACATCCCTTAATCACTGTAATGCACAGCCACATCTGGTTTATTGCTTTATAATTAACATTGGCATATTAAAATGCATCCTAATGAAAGTGATATCAGCATTTAAACCGTTTAATAGAAAAAACTAATTAGCAGGCTATTAGATTATCACTGCTCTCTCTTCTACAGTAATAAACAGAATCAGCCAATCAAACCTTCTCTTTCTTTGCTAAATAAAACAGCACATCTTCGTAGATCTCCAGCCGGTCTCTCTCGGGGACACATGACCACACCTCCTGATCGCCAAACATCTGCTCCGCTTTCCTGCACAAGACAAGATAAGACAACTTACAAACAACCACTGCTTAAAGAACAACAACTTTTGCCATAATATTTAATAAAGCATGAGTTCATCCATGTGAATGAACGTTGCTGCAGGTCATAAGCTAGTCAGTAGGGGGCAGTGATATTACAGGATATTAACATCACAGAACTAGTAATTAATAACAGTCTCTCTGAGACCGTATGACAGTGCAGACAGGGACTCACGACAAACAACACTGTTATATACAGGTGAGATTTACACCAATAACATCATTTAACCTCCCAAAAAGTCACCATGAGAACACTGCTGATGTGATTTTACTCAATGACAGACAAAGAGAGCTGGAAAGTCATTAACCTTGTTTATAGTAATACTGAATTAAAATCGAGAGTGGTGCTTGTGCATGCAAAACTGAAGTGAGGGTGATTGCCAGGGCATTTCTATGCAGTTGCTAAGGTGTTCTGAGTATTTTTTTTAGTGTTGCTATAGGACACCAGTTTCGGCATGGCCTCGTGTTTCAACTCAGACTCCGCAACCGTAGTACCCGTAAAGGTTCGTGTTGACTGCATGGCCACTGTCTGATATGTTGGAAAGTGATTGCATTCTTGAATGAATGTCGAGTTGTCATCAAAACGGCTTTAAAAACCCACTTGTATCGTGTGGTTGAGGTCATCTTCTCGTGGTTCTCCAGGAAGTGCTGGAAAGTTCTTTCGAATTGAGTACTGGCTTTTGTTATTATTTGATGTTACGGGGCTTCTCCTTTCTCGTTATCCTTCTGGAATAGACTTTATATGCCCCGCAGCTCTTGAAAGCCGGTTTCTTTTCACTCAGCTTAGGCAGGACTGCGCAAACACAACACACAAACACAACACAACACCCACACAGCACACAGAACACACAAGCATCAACAAACAACCAGTTACGAGTGAGCGGCCTTTTAACCCCTTTCAGTGAAGAAAGCAGGGACCATTTAACAGTGCACAGGATTTAAATGCTATTAAATTCCATGAATGCTGTGTGCAGTATTTGGATACCTGTAACGAGGGTCGTTAATTATCAGCTTCATTGCCTGCTCCCATGATGCATTGGAGGAAACGCCCTATAGTCACATGGAAGGAGAGATGCAAAGTTACTTTTCTCCAAAGCTACCGCATGCTTTTTATGGGGGGGGGGAAGAAAAAATGCGTGGCGGCCGGGGCTACAGTGAGCGACAAGCTGGGGTAGATATGCGGGAGCGGAGGTGGGGCTTAACGTGAGCAGAAGCCGGGGGCTAGAGTGATTTTAAAAATAGATTTTCTAAAGAACCTATTTAGTAATCAACACATTTGATTTCATTCACACTGAATGATTTCAATTTGACTGAGTGGATCATTTGATTTCCCATGTTATTGTTGAGAGGCATAAATGGGCGTCCACTGAGAGGGAACAGAGTAATGAAAAGGTTTGGAGAAGTAGATCTCCAGGTCGACATCACAAAACATTCAGTTCTGAGCGTGTCTTTCTGAAAGGCTGTCAGGGGTCTGTGAAGCGTGCGATTCCAGCATCTTCGGTTTCACTCACTCCAGTCTAATCACACTCACAGCAATTAAACAGCCGCGGCTCTCTCAGGAGCACTTTGTGTGCCAAATTAAAATACACTAAATTTAGAAAGACCCAGCCGGAATATCAAGACCTCCCTCTTCACTACAGGAGAGAGAGAGAGAGAGAGAGTGAGAGAGAGAGAGAGAGAGTGAGAAAATTACCTTTTCTTTCAGCAGTTCTTTAAATGCCTGCTTTGCCTCCTCTTTTGTGTTCCACTTGTAAACTTTCTTCACCAGCTCAGGTCTCTCCTCCTTAGAAACATCATTACTGCAAAACAAAAAAATATAGAATAAAACACGATATAATAAAGCAACTATAGCATTTATAGATTTGATCAATGTAATGCATCCTGGTTGAAGAGAAGCATTCATTTCTTTAGAAAAATATTATTGACCCCAAAGTCTTAAATGGTAGTGTAAATTAATGAAAATCTTTTGCTCGTGCATCGTTTTGTTCAGTGAGTGATGTGAGAGGGGTGATGCTCGGGGGTTTTGTGTGTGTTGAGGCTTCATTACCTGGGTTGTGTCTCTACGCTGGGCGCTTCCTCAGTGGAGTTAACCGTGACATCACTGCTGACCTCAGCGACCTGCGCAGGCACGTGAGACGGCTGTTCCTCTGTGGCGACTGTCGCCATGGCAACCTCAGTCTCAGCAACTGCCGCCACGGTAACAGACGACTCACTCTGAGATGTAAGAGCAGGGGTGGTGCCAGGAGCCACAACGTCACCGTACTTCACGACAACACACACACACACACCGATCAAAAATTATTATAGCTGGATAATCTCTGAATTTCTAAACAAAAAAATACCAAAAAAATTGTATGGTAATTATATTTATGTTTTTATGGAATTAAAAAAATGTGAATTACAATAACACAGAAGTCTACATTGACCCTGGAAAAAATATATAGCATTAATATTTTACTTCACTATTAAGCCATTAATTTGAGTAAAATTACCGGTAGCGGTGAATCTGCATCAACCTTTGCAAACAACGGACCGTTTTCCACTAATAGTAAAGCATTTTGAAACTTAAAACTGCTTTCTGTAAATCTAACGGTACATTAAAAGGATAGTTCACCCAAAAATGTTTAATTCTGTCATGACCCCTTCAACCCTTTCAAAAGCAAGCTGTTTTGAGCCCAATTACACAAGTGAGGAGGGTTATGTAAGTAGTTACAGTATTAAAAAAAGGCCCAAATTAAACGTTCATCATTTAATCACTCAATTGGCATAGATTAAAGGGGTCATATGATGCGATTTCAATTTTTCCTTTCTCTTTGGAGTGTTACAAGCTCTTGGTGCATAAAGAAGATCTGTAAAGTCTCAAATCCAAAGAGATATTCTTTAAAAAAGTTAAGAGTCAACCACGCCTACCCAAAACGGCTCGTTCTAACACGCCCCACATGTCTATGTCACTATGTGGGAATATTTGCATAAAGCAGCCCAAATGTTCACGCAAAGAATGAAAATGTAACTTTTATTCTCGCTGTAGTATAGTTGTTGCCGCCGCCGCCATGTCGTGAAGGCGCTGAGTGTTTCGTAGTGAAAGCGAAACTACTTTGTTTGGCATTCCAAAAGAGGACGATGTCCGCTTCGTCTGCCTTAGGATCTGTGTGGTTGCTGAGGAAATACATTCTTTGCGCTGCGGGATCGTTTTTTTTTTTTATCCTCCCTTTTTATTTTCCCTCCCCCCCCCCCCCCCCCCGGCTCGGCCTTTCACCGTGGACGAAGCAGAGTCCAGTCCGGGGTAGTCACATGTGGTTGCGGCAAGTCCGCCAGACGCTCCTTCGTCGAATCCACCGGCCATGCCATAAGCGGCGTGTGTAACGCGGTTTCATTTGTGAAAGCGAAACTGCTTTGTTTGGCCTTCCAATAGAGGACATGACTAGAAATAAGTGGTTAAGTTGTATTAACAACACTGCTCCAGAACAGTTCAACACAAATATTCAGATGTGTCCAGCACATTTTATGGAGGACTGTTTCCGGATCCTGGGAGAGTAGACTACAATGTGGTGTCTGTTGACTCACAGCCTGTGAGAAAATGTTTTCTATTTAAAGAATTTGCCACTGATGATTCAAACGGAAGTTTTGAGCAGTGTAGAGTAGACTTATTGTTTGTCCTTTCTCCGATCACAAACGCAGACATGATTTTATGTTTACGCGACGTGATGCAACGCAACACGTAAAAAGAAAGTATAAGTCATTATAATCCATAATTATGTCTCCACTGGATGCAACAAATGCCTCGTTTATAATGAGTTTTCATGTTTTTGTCTCGTCGTCCGGCCGGACAGGGCATCACAGTATGGTGAGGGGCGTAACATTTCCGTCACACGCTTGAGGTATTCGCGGTATTGAGGTATACAACGCACTGGATAGCTGGCCAATCACAGCACACCTCGCTTTTCAGACCGACAAGCTTTGTAAAAATGTAAGCGTTTCAGAAAGGTGGGGCATAGAGGAGAAACAATGTACAGTACGTGGAAAATAATGTGTTTTTTGAACCTTAAATCGCATAAACACATTTTCCATTAGACCAGAAGACAACAATCATAGAGTGCCCTGCTGTTAGCAGCTCATATAAAACCATAGCATCAAACAACATCATAAACACCTTTAAGAGTGTTTAGAAGATGAACAAAAGAGACACACGAAGTTTGGAACGACATGAGGGCAAGTAAATCAAATTTTTGGGTGAACTAACCCTTTATGGTCTTATTAAATAAAGCTGATGCTCACCCGTTCTCCTCTGCCTTTATCATCGCTGAAAAAAGAGAGAAAAAAAAAAGTCAAACCATTCCTCATGTGAGATTTCTGGATGTGTATAATAATGCTGCTTATTCTGCACACTGACCCTCCAGGTCCTCCAGCTCCTTGGGTTTAGTCCAGCGAGACTCTTTGGTCTGTGAGTTGTAGTAATAGGGCTTGCCAGTGTCTGACTTATACTCTTTCCACGGGCATTTGGACAACATTTGCTGCAAAACACAAACTTCTTCAATTTTGTTTCAAAATGCACAATTATTCAAAACAAATGAGAAACCTTTGAATAAAAACAAAAGGATCTCTCATATTCTGTATTATATATATACAGTGGGGAAAAAAAGTATTTAGTCAGCCACCAATTGTGCAAGTTCTCCCACTTAAAAAATGAGAGAGGCTTTTAATTTTCATCATAGGTATACCTCAACTATGAGAGATAAAATGAGGGAAAAAAATCCAGAAAATCCCATTGTAGGATTTTTAAAGAATTTATTTGCAAATTATGGTGGAAAATAAGTATTTGGTCAATAACAAAATTTCATCTCAATACTTTGTCATATACCCTTTGTTGGCAATGACAGAAGCCAAACGTTTTCTGTAAGTCTTCACAAAGTTTTCACACACTGTTGCTGGTATTTTGCCCATTCCTCCATGCAGATCTCCTTAGGGAGGGGCACCCCCCAGGAATGTTTTGGAGTGTCGAGTGGCCACGGCTGTCAACTCACCCAGCTCAAATGATTTTTTTCTATGGCGGGTGGGAGCTGGAGATGGCTATGGCCACTCAAGGACCTTTGTTAAATGCTTCTGACGATAAGCCTTCCAGCTGCTCTCCAGTTTCGCCTCGCCTTTTTTATTTTTGCCCCTTCCCCCGGGCCGGGTGGTGTGTTTGGGATCATTTTCATGCTGAAAGACCCAGCCACGTTTCGTCTTCAATGCTCTTGCTGATGGAAGGAGGTTTTCACTGAAAATCTCACGATACATGGCCTCATTCATTTTTTCGTTTACACGGATCAGTCGTCCTGGTTTTTGCAGAAAAACAGCCCCAAAGCATTATGTTTCCACCCCCATGCTTCACAGTTGGTATGGTGTTCTTTGGATGCAACTCAACATTCTCTCTCCTCCAAACACGACAAGTTTAGTTTTTACCAAAAAGTTATATTTTGATTTCATCTGACCATATGACATACTCCCAATCCTCTTCTGGATCATCCAAAATGCTCTCTAGCAAACTTCAGACGGGCCTGGACATGTACTGGCGTAAGCAGGGGGACACGTCTGGCACTGAAGGATTTGAGTCCCTGGCGGCGCAGTGTGTTACTCCCTACCACACCGATGGAGCCTTTGTTACTTATGGTACCAGCTCTCTGCAGGTCATTCACTAGGTCCCCCCGTGTGTTTCTGGGATTTTTGCTCACAGTTCTTGTGTTTTTTGACCCCACGGGGTGAGATCTTGGGTGGAGCCCCAGATCGAGGGAGATTATCAGTGGTCTTGTATGTCTTCAATTTTCTAATAATTGCTCCCACAGTTAATTTCTTCACACCAAGCTGCTTACCTAATGCAGATTCAGTCTTCCCAGCCTGGTACAGGTCTACAATTTTGTTTCTGGTGTCCTTGACAGCTCTTTGGTCTTGGCCATGGTGGAGTTTCGAGTGTGAATGTTTGAGGTTGTGGACAGGTGTCTTGTATACTGATAACGAGTTCAAAAAGGGGAAAATTTTTTTTTTCTTTTTTTTTGGGGGCCCCCCAGTAATACAGGTAACAAGGGGAGGACAGAGGAGCCTCTTAAAGAAGAAGTTACAGGTCTGAGAGAGACAGAAATCTTGCTTGTTTGTAGGTGACCACATACTTATTTTACAGAGGAATTTACCAATAAATTATTTAAAAATCCTACAATGTGATTTTCTTGATTTTTTTTTTCATTTTGTCTCTCATAGTTGAGGTATGCCTAAGATGAAAATTACAGGCCTCTCTCATCTTTTTAAGTGGGAGAACTTGCACAATTGGTGGCTGACTAAATACTTTTTTGCCCCACTGTATATATACATACATATATGTTTTTTTTTATTAAGTTTATATTTCAACCTATATTAATGTACATGCATTTTTCTGTAAATGTATTTTATTTTTTAAAATATGAAATTCAGACAATACAATAAAATGATTAGTTGGGTCTAACTTAGTTGTTTGGTCTAAACTAATAAATGCAATATAAAAACATGGTGCTCTTTACTTGTCTAACATAAACAAAATAAAAAAGTAGGGGTGCTCCGATTGATCGGTTACCGATCACTATCGGCCGATAATCAATTTGGGATGATTGATCGGTGGTCTCTAAAAAGGCGGATGATGCTGCCTTGAGAAGGTTTGGCACGACATGCAGCAGCACTGTCTCAGTCTCTGTCCAGCGCGGGTGAAATAATTATAATGCTGAAGGTGGGGACGTAACGATTAACGGTTTGACAATAAATCATGATAAAATTCCCCACGGTTAGTATTACCATTTCATCTTTTGATTAGCATTAAAACTGTGTTAGATACCGCGATTTGAACCACTAGCGATAAAAAAGACTGTTTTTTTTTACAGTTTTAAGAAACAGTTCACGTGCCGAACCGCAGCGGAGGTTTAAAAAGAGTGCTAAGGGAATTATACAAATGAATATATGAATGAATTAATTATATGAATGTACCTCTGAAGGTTCTGACTGTCTTCAGAAACGATTCGATGGCATTTGTTTTCATCTTCGCTCCATGTAATACCTAAAGGAAGTGTTCTTAATCGCAATACTGCTTTGTCCACGGAGGTTACGGGAAACAGCTCTAATTCAGCTTTTCCATCAGCGCCACCTGCTGTCAGCGAGTGGATTTACAGAGACCTGTATTTATTTACATTCAGCCTGTGTGCAGTTTCTGTCTGGCCAAAAAACAGAACGAATTTGCATGCCCTGCTGTAAATTTTGACCGTTTGATGAAAAACAAGCTTATGTGGATTCTACACATTTAAACAATTCAGAAGTTATCTAGAATTATTTATGGAGCAGATAAAATACATATAATCATTTATTAATCAATTATCATTTTGACTTATATCTTTTCTTTATTTAAAGGCTGAAATGTGAGGTTTACCTTTTTATGAAACTTTTTCAAAGCTTTATTTGAACATTTACATTAGATATTTCAACATACTATTAAACTGTTGTCAGTCAAGTTGTCATTTAAAATTCAAACATCATTGGTAATGTTATTGTTTTAGTGATTATGCAAACAAAAAGTCATTTTATTTGTTGTTTGTTGATTTTTAAATATAAAACGTGTGAAGTGATTTATGTGTCAGTACTTTAACATCTCCAGCACATTTGAACAACACCGTGATAATACCGATAACCGCGATAATTTTGGTCACTATAATCGTGATAAGAAATTTACATACCGTTACATCTAGGCTGAAGCGTGAGTATCTCAACCGTAATATTTCTTAATTAAATAACTTAAAGTAATTTGAAAACCTTGTGTGAGATGTAATTTTCACAAACAGCGTGAGTGAATCACCATCTCTTTCTGTCTCAAAATACGCAAATGTCTTCAAATTGCTTCTGTCTATAAGCGAGCTGTACGCTGCACAGTTGACACAGGAATTGCCACTTGCACAATCAGGCAGTGTCACATCGTCACTAAAGTATATAAATTGCATTACTTTTTAATTATTGCCAATGTTTAACCATTCAGCGCTCTCCTGGAGAATGTGCGCTCATGCACACTCGCAGCGCACACACATAACATCAGGTTCACATTACTCCGTTTGCAGTGCGTATGTTTTCCACGCTCATGTTAACGGATTAAATATGGCGTTCACACTGCAAACGGTTGCGTCCGGCAGTGCGTTCAGGAGCGGTGCGTCTGCAGCAGTGCAGAGATAGTTTCAGCACACAGTCTATGTTTGCTGCTCTGCAAGCGCTGAATTAAAGTAACAGTGCATTTTTTGCAGTAAATATGAACATAGATTGGCACGAAAATATAGTAATTACACCATAATTGCATATTATTAAAGTCTACTGTGTTTAACAGTCAACACATATGGCTTTTTGGCAAGGTTTAAAGGAAAACAGCACTTTTAAATAAACATGGCAATAATAGATGGCACTTGTGGAGGAAGGAAAACAAAGTTCTTTAACCGCAGGATTGCTTGTAATAAAGACTTCAATGCAAAAGGAAAGGCAGTAGAGCTGACAATTTCTGTCAATAGTCAGTTTGTGATAACGTAAGAAAAGTAGCTTAAATGTTTTGCCACTTGCTTGAGCAACTTCATATATAAATCTAGAAGTAATTGCAAAAGTAAATAGCATTTAATAATGTGTTGCTTATATTTATGGTGTTTAAACATGTCTGTAAAAGATTGTATTACTGTACTCTGTATAAAATAAAATAAAAAGAATCGCAATGCTGAAAAAGCATTTTCAGTGACAATGTTTGGATTTGAAATCAAAATAATGGATAAATGTTGTGTTTGTAGTAAACAGCCACGGATCAGTAGCAGACTCCTGTGTGAAAGCTGCTCTAACAAGAGACACCTAAGAGAGGAATTCATTTTCAAAAATGAAATTTAGGCCCTGAATAAATGTCTAAAATCCTGATTGGAGTATCAATATATATAGTTATAGATTATAAAAAAAGGCTTAAAAAAGATTGGTATCGGTGATTGGTATCGGCAGATACTGCTTCCTGTGATCGGTCTCAAAAATCCTGATCGGAGCACCCCTAAAAATAATACTGTAATACATTAGACTCTCAAATGCAAAGTATGCCTAAAGGTCATTACATCCTGACATGAACGAACTGGCAGCACAGATGACGTATGACTGTGTAAGCAGGATGGGTGTGTTGACCTTTTTTTTTACCGCTGCAGGTGATTTGAGTCATTGGTTTCTCCAGTCTGGATGTTTGTCTTGTGTGGTAGTAGTAATATGTTTTTTCCATCCAGTGGAGTTTGCTCAGTCCATACGACTCTGCAGGGGGACATCATGAAACACTTGGCTCCTTATATCATTAGTGATAAACTAAGTGATACAAACCTGTATGAGTTTGTTGTTGAATGCAAAAGACGATATTTTGAAGAATTGTAACCAAGCAGCTGCTGGTAGCCACTGACTTCCATATGGAAAAATGCAAATAAATAATATAAAAGAATTATATGGAAATCAATGGGGCCTACAACTGTTTGATTACAAAACATTTTTCAAAATACCCTTTGTGTCCGGTTCAACAGAAGAAAGAAGTGGCATAGGTTTGAAGAACTTGGATAAAAAACTGAGAGATACAAAGTATTTTATATTATATACATTTTTAAACTGTACTGTAATTTTAGGCATGTATAGTATTTTATGAACAATAACTTATTGTGTCTTGCCTTTTTTGTCTGTTCATCAGGTGAAGATTCTGTTGATGTGGTGCTCTAGGAGGGAAAAAAATCCATGAAGAAGAAAAGAAAAGGAAAAAAAAAAGTATTTTTTCAAGACCGGAAAGTCACTTAAATCAGAACCCTAACTAAACAATATTAATAATAACGTGTTTGGTTGTTTGTTCTTACAGTTCAAAAGTTTGGGGTAGGTAAGATTTTTTTTTTTTTTCTTTAAGAAACAAATTTACTTTCATTTAGCAAAAGATGCATTAAAAAGATGAAAAGTGATAGCAAAATTTAGCACTGTAACAATTTTTTTTATTTAAAATAAATTATAGTTTTTACCATTCTATTCACTTTTTTAAATAAAATCTTTTGAACAGTAGCATATGTCGACAAACTGAATTTTGGTGTTTACGTTTTTCAGACATATTTTTGGCTCTCTCTTTTTCTAAAGCAGCAGCTAGCACTGAGATTCTGTTCAGAATAGATGTAATACACAGTTAAACGAATAGTGGTGCTCTAGGAGGGAAAACATTTTTTAAAAAAAAGTATTTTTTTCAAGACCAGAAAAGTCACTTAAATCAGAATCCTAACTAAACAATATTAACAATAAAGCGTTTGGTTGTTTGTTCTTACAGTTGTTCCAGGAGCAGCCGGTGCTGAAATTGAACAAAACCACTGATTACATTTAGAAATAATAATCAACAAGATTTTTACCCAAAACTATTTAATCTCTCACCTGCAGTCTCCACTGGACTCACACCAGGCTGAGAAGGACATGAAGAGAAAGAGTGCTTCATTACAAAAAGTAAACAAAGCAAAATAATAAGCTGATTTACGTGTGATATCTTTTAAATGACTTGAAACTTCACATCATCCAAGAAAGCCCTGTCAATAATTGTCAGAGTTAAATTAGTCCATGAGCAGATCTAAAGATATCAGAGATAACTTCATTAGCAGTCTCCATTCCCCAAACTACAGGAAAGGGAAATGACATCCTGACTGACAGCTCCTGGAGCATCTACAGCTCAAAGCCGGTGCTAATTATTACTGATGCTATCAATATTTAATATGGTTAACTAACGACAGGCTGTTTGATGCTTAATATAGCTGATTAAATGAAAGCAGATCTTAATCAGCACTGAGGAGGTGTGTTCAAAATAAAGAACTGCACCCGTATGGTACGTTTGTTCTTATATATACACACTGAACTGGAACGGTGTCCTTCCATCCATATTCACTAGTGAAGTAGTGCTTTGAAACAAATGAATTAAGCCGCTCTAATTGAACTTGTCTGTTTCGTGTTATTGGTCAGATATGATTGCACTTTCCACACTTTTCTCTCCATGTACATTATACACAATCACATTCAGAGCTAATGTGTAGGTACTGCCTTCCTTTTAAGGAAATACATAAGCAGTGCAGACATTAAGTGGGTCATATCATATACTTTAACATTTAATGTTGCAATGTTAGTAACTTTGATAATGTTTGCATTTTTTTGGCTGAAGACAGATTTAAAATGTGCTCAACATAGTTTTTAACTGCCCCATCCACCAGTAACAGCCTCTTTGCAAAACTAAATTACATTGAGACTGAAATGTATTGGACAGTTCAAAAGTTTGGGGTAGGTAAGATTTTTTTTTTTTTAAGAAAAAAATAATACTTTCATTTAGCAAAAGATGCATTAAAGTGATGAAAAGTGATAGTAAAATTTAGCACTGTAACAAAAAAAAATTTGATTTCAAATAAATTATCGTTTTTACCATTCTATTCACTTTTCTAAATAAAATCTTTTGAACAGTAGCATATGTCGACAAACTGAATTTGTGTTTACGTTTTTCAGACATATTTTTGGCTTTCTCTCTTCCTAAAGCAGCAGCTAGTAGGGATGTAACGATTCACTCAACTCAGGATTCGATTCACGATTTTGATTTCACAATTCGATTCATGATTTTATTTTATTTTTTACAAAATGACATTTAAGACTTTATAATTTAAATGTGTCCTTTTATTATTGCCTAGACAAAATGCTGCACATTTCTTTGTAAAATTGAAATATAACACTATAATAATATACTAATATACACTTTCATATCATGCTTTTTGTTGGTTTTGATTGCTTTCTAATTGTCCTCATTTGTAAGTCGTCTTTGGATCAAAGCGTCTGCTAAATGGAAAAATTTAATTATGTAAATGTAAATAACAAAACTAAATTGAAATTTTAAAACAAGCCCCAAATCAAATAAATAAGTAACAAAAATAAAATTAATATTTTCATATAAACAAAATAAGGATTTGTCTGTGCTCGTTCCATTTAAAATTAGAGGCAACCACTGTATTGTAATCATGATCCAAACAAAGATGCTGCATACATGCAGCATGAGCAGTTTTTAATCTAAATTAAATTGCATAATTTCGAAATTTGGAGCAAAAACAGAATGGTTTGACTTCTGTTTTGTGAAACTATACATAAAATATCTGCATGAAACAGCGGATCTGAATGAGACGCAGATTCACTCTCTGCCAGCAGGTGGCGCTTAAACCCTTTCCTTGGTTTCCGCTGTAAACAAAGCAGCGCTGCACTTCCCCTCAAACATGCATTCATATAAACTCCCCTACCCCTAAATGAATCACGATTTGTTTAGCATCTCAACCGATTTGAATCGTCACATAATTTGAATCGATTTTCAACCGGCTCGCGGGTAATCGTTACATCCCTAGCAGCTAGCACTGAGATTCTGTTCAGAATAGATGTAATACACAGTTAAATGAATAACTATAAACAGAGCTTTCAGAAACTGAAATCAAGACTTTTTGGATTGAATAAATGAGTGCATGCAAACATGCCTAATGAATGTTCTTTTCAGACTAAGTTCTGAAAGTTACAGTATGGTTGCTTCCTGATGATACCTTAAATTTACATTGTTGTTTTTCATTACCATTTTCCACCCTCTCTGAGAGGCTGTAAATGTGAATGTTTTGTGATATCAATCATGATGATTTCTGAACGTTGTTTTTGTGCTTTAGTGTCAAATGTTCTGCGTGGACTAAAAAAAAAAGCAAGAACAATCCATTATATGATGCCTTTATTAAAGTCTAACTAAAATTGAATACTAACAAAGTGTGCTAATGCTGGGAAGGAGATGTACATCATCATACACTGAAATAAATTAGTAGAGCAAGCCGATCTCTTCCGCTACTATCACTCGTGTCACATGGGTAAGTGCCATATAAAATAGTGTTGATTCTAAATTGGTACATTTTCCCACTTTGCAGTGTGTTCATTAGGGTTATTCTGACACTGCTGACAGCATGCGAGCGTCTATATTTAACCGGCGATGGTGGAGTAGTGTGATATACAGGCTAGCTTACCGGTCCTGTAGGCTGGATTGATGCAGCTGGCATGCGTGGGGGCATCATCATTCCTGGCATCATTGGTGGCATCATGGCTGGCATCTATGAAAAGAGTTTCATGAAAAATTCATGTTAACTGCTAATTTCCCTCCTACGCTGCACAGGGGGAGAGCAAGGTATGAGCTGAGGGGTGTAAAGCACATCTTGTGCTCTGTAGTCTACATTCTGATCCTCACACTCACAGCCCAAAACATCCACTAACATGCTATTCATCCCATCTCACACACACACACACAGGTGGAGCATCAGGTCCAATAAGACAACACTATAGCAATCATATCAATGACTTTACATGTTTATATTCATGTTCAAGTCTATACAATTCTCTCATCTACATATTAGGGTAAATTGCATGAAAACTTCCAAGAAATGTCCCAAATCATTTTAAACCCTATAAATTTCGTCTATAAATATGACAAGCACATTTATTTTGTGGAATTCACACAATAAATATAAGTACTAATGGTGATGGAGTCTTAAGGTCCATTCACATTAAGAATGTTAAATATAACTGTATTAGCATCCACACCAAAGGATGCTATCATTCTCAATTTGCGTCTCAATCAGCTCCCTTGTTCAGTAGTCAGGGCACTGATCAGGGAGTTGGCCATTTTAAGGGCTGTCTCAATCGCGAAATCCTTCCAGTGCACTGGAAAGTTTGCTCCCTGAAAAATCCCACAATGCACCGCAAAAAGTAGGGAGCATCGGCGCTCACTATGCTGCCTTAACCGGAAATAATGTCACATTTCTGAAGCGCTAAACAAACCGCACAAGCAAGCTCGATAAATATAATGACACGCAATAGAAGATTTGAAAAGACAAACCATTTTATTAGTATATTTCAGCATAAACACACATCGCTAGTAGGGGTGTAACTGTTCACAAAATTCACGGTTCGGTTTGATACGGTATGTTTTCGATACAGCAAAAACAAAGAAATGCCAGACAAATTTCCTTGATTTTTACTTTTTTTTTTTTTATTTATTTAAAATGTATATCATATGACCTTAAAAATATTTTGGACTTTGGAAGGCCTTTTTGACTTCTGCCGTTTATCCAAGATGATTTTGGAAGCTTTTTTAAACATTCGTCTCTTATTTAATTGGTTCCACAGTGTCTGCTGATTTTCAGTGTTTTATATTTAAACTTTGTGTAAGTTATTTGTTATTTTATATTAGGCCTATAGCATGGTGTATTTGTATTCGTTTTGTATTCTATGAAAAAGTAAGTGAGTTTGTCATACGGTTTTGTTGTTGTCAATTCAATGGAGTTCGAAAGTGAAAGTAAAATGCGCACAAGCATTTACAAGCTATTTAAAAGCAAATAAAAGCGAGGAAAAGAGGGAAAACTCCTAATGAACTACCTCACTGTCACAACCTGGAGTACATTATATTTCACTCACTTTTTTTTTGAAGCTAATTTTTTTCATTTTGTTCCCCCCAAATGTAATAGGATTACTCCAACAAATCTTTCGGTTTGTATGCGTACCGAACCGAAAGCCTCGTACCGAACGTGCATCGTTACACCCCTAATCGCTAGACGGGTAGCGAACACATCTAGTTAACATTTATAATTAATATCCGGCAGAAATGTCGAAAGAACATGCGTTTAAAGAAAAAAAAAACAACAACAACAAAAAGAGATCAGTCCTGTCTGTTGTTTATTAATTCAAGCGATGACATTCTACATTATCAATGCACACTGCAGTTACAGTGGGGCAAAAAAGTATTTAGTCAGCCACCAATTGTGCAAGTTCTCCAACTTAAAAAGATGAAAGAGGCCTGTAATTTTCATCATAGGTATACCTCAAATATGAGAGACAAAAGGAGAAAAAAAAATCCAGAAAATCACATTGTAAAATTTTTAAAGAATTAATTGGTAAATTCCCTCGTAAAATAAGTATTTGGTCACCTACAAACAAGCAAGATTTCTGGCTCTCACAGACCTGTAACTTCTTCTTTAAGAGACTCCTCTGTCCTCCACTCGTTACCTGTATTAATGGCGTCTGTTTGAACTCGTTATCAGTATAAAAAGACACCTGTCCACAACCTCAAAAAAGGTCACACTCCAAACTCCCACCATGGGCAAGACCAAAGAGCTGTCAAAGGACACCATAAACAAAATTGTAGACCTGCACCAGGCTGTGAAGACTGAATCTGCAATAGGTTAGCAGTTTGGTGTGAAGAAATCAACTGTGGGAGGAATTTTTAGAAAATGGAAGACATACAAGACCATTGATTATCTCCCTCGATCTGGGGCTCCATGCCAGATCTCACCCCGTGGGGTCAAAATGATCACAAGAACTGTGAGCAAAATCCCAGAACCACACGGGGGGACCTATGTTATGACCTGCAAAGAGCTGGGACCAAAGTAACAAAGGCTACCATCAGTACACACTGCGCCGCCAGGGACTCAAATCCTGCTGTGCCAGACGTGTCCCCCTGCTTAAGCCAGTTCATGTCCAGGCCCGTCTGAAGTTTGCATTTGGATGATCCAGAAGAGGATTTTGAGAATGTCATATGGTCAGATGAAACTTAAATAGAACTTTTTGGTAAAAACTCACTTGTCGTGTTTGGAGGAGAAAGAATGCTGAGTTGCATCCAAAGAACACCATACCTACTGTGAAGCATGGGGGTGGACACATCATGCTTTGGGGCTGTTTTTCTGCAAAAACCAGGACGACTGATCCGTGTAATGAAAGAATGAATGGGGCCATGTATCGGGAGATTTTGAGTGAAAACCTCCTTCCATCAGCAAGGGCATTGAAGATGAAAAGTGGCTGGGTCTTTCAGCAGGACAATGATCCCAAACACACCGCCCGGGCAACGAAGGAGTGGCTTCGTAAGAAGCATTTCAAGGTCCTGGAGTGGCCTAGCCAGTATTCAGATCTCAACCCCATAGAAAATCTTTTGAGGGAGTTGAAAATCCGTGTTGCCCAGCGACAGCCCCAAAACATTACTGCTCTAGAGGAGATCTGCATGGAGGAATGGGCCAAAATTCCAGCAACAGTGTGTGAAAACCTTGTTCGTTTGACCTCTGTCATTGCCAACAAGGGTATATAACAAAGTATTGAGATGAAATTTTGTTATTGACCAAATACTTATTTTCCACCATAATTTGCAAATAAATTCTTTAAAAATCCTACAATGTGATTTTCTGGATTTTTTTTTCTCATTTGGTCTCTCATAGTTGAGGTATACCTATGCTGAAACTTTCGGCCTCTCTCTCTTTTTAAGTGGGAGAACTTGCACAATTGGTGGCTGACTAAATACTTTTTTTCCCCACTGTATATCATCAGCCACATTACATGCACAAGCTTTTTAAAGTGGATTTTGATTGGCTGTCAGTGTCTTTATTCTTCATCAGCTGAAACCAAAACCGTATCGTTCCACATTGTCAATATTGCTATAGTTGTGGTACGGATTTTCCTATTCTCACTGAATCAGAATTACTCTCTCTTTTTAAACTAGCAGTGTATTTTATCAGAAGAGCAGGACATTTATCTTTGACACTGTGCTTTTGGGGAAACAGAGTATGAAATTGGCTTTACAAACGTCATGTCTTGTCTAATCCAGCACAAGCCATGTTGAAATTGAAAGTGATGAGAAAAAAAATACTGGACACTTCAAAAATGCAATGTGACCAGTAATGTCTGATTTGTGGATACATGATGACTCTTAGTGGTAACATTTTCCATCATCTAGCACATTTGTAAATTCAACATGCTTTCCGTCAAGTTGACAGAAAGAAAAATAAAGTATCTGGCATGTTCGTTACGGAATGCTATCAAAGTATGGTTGTAACGATGAGGAAATTTTCCCACCGGTTAATTGTGTGACAACCGTGTGACAACACTGATAATACCGGTATCACCGTGTGTGTGTGCGCTTGTAAAAGCGGCATGCACATTTTACTTTCACTTTCGAATTAGCAGGAATTCGGCATCAAGCAATTGTTTGTTTTTAGTTCGTTTGAGTTTTCCATCTTTTCCTCGATTCTCTTCGCTTTTAAATAGCTTTAAAGTCTTGAGCGCATTTTACATTTACTTTCGAATTAGCAGCAATTCGGCATCAACAACAAAATACAACAACAAAAAGTAGGCGGAGGGGTAGGGGAAAGGGAAGGGGTATAAAATAGAATTGGGCCTAAATCTTACACCTAGTCAGAGGTAGGTGTAAAGTGAAAAGTCATGATTTGTTTGGACATTATTAGTTTTTAGGATTCATGTCTGTTAGTTCATTATTACTGCAGAGGTGAACTGTAATGTTTATGGTCTTTAGGGCAGGATAAGCAATATCGATCACGAAGCTCTGTGTAGACTATACCACACTACCGACAGTAACTGATCTAATAAAAGATATTTTTTCTGTACAGCATGTAATTATGCAGTAGAATATTACATATGATCTGGGATTATTAAAATAAACTACCATTCGACATCTTGCTTGGAAGGACAGTATACAAGCTTGGAAATATTTCACGTCTTTAATTCCATTCATTATTTGTAGCGTGCCTGCCATCCAATAATCACAGTAAGTTTTGTGCTGTGTTACTTTTAATTAGAAATAAAGTATCAGCTTCCAAATTCTGTCAGTTTTATCACAAAATACAAACTATAAATGTGGTTTTTCAGCCACAGTAAGACACATTTACCTCAGTAAAGACATTCATTGTACATAAACTAGATAGTCAGCTGAAATACCTTTAAGCGAAGCATTGTATTACATTCATTATATTTTACTTAAAGGGGTCATATGACGCTGCTAAAAAGAACATTATTTGGTATATTTGGTGTAATGAAATGTGTTTATGCGGTTTAAGGTTCAAAAACCACATTATTTTCTACATACTGTACATTATTGTTGCTCCTCTATGCCTCGCCTTTCTGAAACACATTTTTACAAAGCTCATCGGTCTGAAAAGCGAGGTGTGCTGTGATTGGCCAGCTATCCAGTGCGTTGTGATTGGCCGAATACCTCAAGCGTGTGACGGAAATGTTATGCCCTTACCATACTGCTGATGCCGGATCATCATAATTACTGATTACTGATTACATGACATAATTACTGATTATAATGACTTATACTGTCTTTTTAAAACGTTACGGTGCCTTGCATCGCAGCCGCGTAAACAAAAAAAACATGTCTGCATTTGTGATCGGAGAAATGACAAACTACAAGTGCTACTCTACACTGCTCGAAACTCGCGTTTGAATTATCTGTGATGCAAATCCTTTAAATTGCAGTGTGAATGTCGTCTCAGCCATCACTGTGGGAGAATGTGTCGGCGTGGACGCACATTGTCTATGTTGCGTAGTTGCGACTGATCATAGTTTTAGTGCAACAGATGTAAATATTTATCGTAAAGCTGGACGTTGCAAAACCCAGTGTAGGATTTACACCAAGATTTTTTACGTCTAGCTCTGGGTGGTGAACTCCGGTCCTGGAGAGCCGCAGTCCTTCAGAGTTCAGCTCCAACCCTAATTAAAACTCACCTGCCTGTAGCTTCCTAATAACCCTTCAGACCTTGATTAGCTTGTTCAGGTGTGTTTGATTAGGGTTGAAGCAAAACTCTGCAGGGCTGTGGCTCTCCGGGACCGACGTTCGCCACCCCTGGACTAGCTGGTGCAACCGGCCCCAGAATGGCACTGTCATGTGACATACAACATCAGCCGCGCTGTGCTACTGTTTGTACCGCTAGGCTACTTTGCATGTGTGCATTCCCATGTCCTATGTAAGCTAGCATGTAAAACCCTGATTTAAAAACACTGCTTCCTTTCAAAGTGAAATCTGTGAAAGTGAAATGAGCTCTTACCTGTGCCATGGGTGGAGCTCCCATCGGGGGTATCATGGGGGGCATTATTCCCGGGGGCATGGGGGCCATGTTGGGCGGCCTCTGGCCCATGGGTGGCATTCCCATTGGAGGGAAGTGAGGCGGGATTCCTGGTGGCCCCATCTTTGAAACACACAAAAATGTATTAAAGGCATGAATGAGAATGAACACAACCAAGCAGTCGCAAAGACAAGAGAGATGGCTTTACAGTAAAGGCTTTCCAACAGCAACTTACAAAGCGCAGGGGGAATCCTGAAGGTGGGGGGACACCGGGAAAAGGTGGTGCTTGACTGGGGCCACTATTAGCATCAGTCGAGGACTGTTATGAACAAGAGAGTCCATTACGGTCACCACTACAGCTCGGATAAAGATGCTGCACATCACTGGCTTGAAGTGTGATGAGGTTTTCCCAATAATTATCTAATCTGACAGAGCCAACCAACACATCCAAGCTTATGTGAACAGAACCATCACTGTCAGACGTTTCCGAAATATTTCACTCAAAGCAACTAGCATAACTTCAAGCTTATTAGTATACATACTTCAAATGTATGACAAATCAGAGATTTCTAACCATCTTACTGCCCTTAACAAATCAAGCATGTAAAAACTCAATCAACTATCACTCAGACTCCACTGTTTTATCATAGCTTTATCAGAGTTTGACAAATCAAGAGTTCCGTCTCACCTTCATCAGGAATAGATGGACTATCAGTCGCCGATTATCAATAAAACCAGTTTATCAATCAGTGTTTAGGCTAACGTTATATCCTCTAGGCTAACACAGTAACATCAGCGCAAACAGATCATCATAAACAGACTGCTTACAAGCATAAATGTCTCACACAATCAGATATGTAACACGTCTAACACACGTGCTTTAATAATCACAATAATAAATCCAAACTCTCATTCAAACCCTCGTTAGCTTTAGCTTTAGCATCAGTCACTCACTCGCATTAGCTTACATGCTAACCAACATTTATTTTGTCTGTAATATGCCCATTTCTTCACTACAAGTCTTTAACCCAAGCGAATAAACCGTTCAGTGTGTATGTGTCGTTTACAAAAGCCAGAACACGCCAGTTTTGAGTTTATGTGAATAAACTGTCTGTTTTTGTTGGACTCACCATGATGAGCGAACATGCAGCGGCCCTGCGCGAGACAAAAACCTACGCTCTGATTGGCTGCTGCGCGCCGGGTTCAAACGACAGGAGGCGTGTTTCAAGTGCAACAACACTGCGTAAGAAGCGCGCATGCACCAGTTCGAAGCGCAGGAAACAAAAACACTGGAGAGCTGCGCACGAAATACGCAGATCTGAAGCCAACAAGTGAGGAATTTAGCCAGCAATGAGTTGCAATGTTAACTGTGTGATAAACAACAGAGGAGAAATGTTGTAAATAGACAATAAAACAGATGACTTAATTCAATATTATTAAACATTCTACGAAATAGTATGATTATAAATATTATTAATGCATTTGTTCCTACCTATTTCAATACCTTATGCAGTGAAAGTCCTTGAATTTATATTCTGTGATATGATGCAATATTTAGGCTACAATAAATCAATACAAAACATTTTATTTAAAATAATTTCAATTTATTATACAGTATGCATACATTCTAATGTCCACAACAGAATGGCGTCCTAGTAGTGGCACTGCATAGACTGCACATTTAAAAAAATATTGTGTTGTTGTTCTTTGAATAAAAAAAACTGCACATTTTAAATGCACATATGTCTGGTAGAAGACAGCTGTGTCAGCATTAAGGAGTTAGCTAGCAGGGATGATGCAGCTTTGTAGGCCAAAACCTGGAAATGAGTTATGTTAGCACTTACATTTCCATCGTCCTGCAGTCAATGGGTTTTCTGAGTGGGTTTTAAAGGGGTCATATGATGCGATTTCAAGTTTTCCTTTCTCTTTGGAGTGTTACAAGCTGATTGTGCATAGATAAGATCCCTGAAGTTGCAAAGACTAAAGGTCTCAAAACCAAAGAGATATTCTTTAAAAAAAAGTTAAGAGTCATCCACGCCCTCCTAAAACGCCTCGTTCAACCACGCCCCACATATCTACCTCACTATGTGGAAATTTTTGCATAATGCCGCCCAAATGTGCACGCAAAGAAAGAAGGCGTGGTTTCAGTAACCGCAGTTAGTGTTGAAGCAGCATGTCAGGGAGACGCTGTGTGTTTTAGGCGAAAGCAAAAGCCACCTTTATTTGGCCTTCTGGAAGTCGATGCATTAGGAATCTTTAAGATCACTTACAAAAGAACAGCAATGCATTTTATGTTTCACCGTTTCGTGAACCTAGGAGAGGAGATCATTCTGACTTTGCTATGACAATCTAACGCTTCTGAATCAGCTACTGTTTTGTTATTAGCTAAGTATTGCTATGACCGTTCAAAGGTGGAGTTTGCAGCATGGGTGTGTGTGTGTGTGTGTGTGTTGTGCGAGCTAGAGGGGGGGGGGGTCACCATCACAGGTGGAGTCAGCTTGCTGACTACGTGGTTGTGTACTGCGAAACACATACCAGAGCACACGGTTGCGTCAATGCGACTCTGTTCCCTTCGGGCTGACCGGATGTAAAATAATGACATTATTACGTTTGGCCATTATTTTTGAAAGATGAAGCTCGCGATTATGGTAAGGGCGTTACATTTCCAACGAGTGCTTACGGTGTTCGGCCAAGCACAGGCACTGGGTCAGCTGGCCAATCTGAGCAGACCGCGCTTGTCGGAAGGAGGGGCTTTGTAGAAAAACTGAGCGTTGGAGAGAGGCGGGGCATAGAGGACCTACAAATAATGTACAGTATCTGAAAAATAATGCGTTTTTGGAACAATCAAGCATGAACATATATGTACACCAATACTCAAATAATGATCTTTCAAAAAGCATATATGACCCCTGTAAGGTATAAAGTTTACATGGATGCAAAAGGGCGATTGTAACAAGTGCTAAAGGGGGACTAACGGTTTCGGGACATAATTTAAACGTCATCAGCCCAAACAGATAAACTCCTCCACACACTGTGCTTCATGACTCATTGGTTTTAATTGCGTCACCTGCTGGAGAACAAAAAAAGTTCAGGAAGTTGTAAAATAAAGTTTTTTTTTTTAAATGAGACTGAAAGAGTTATCAGAACTTGGTGAAGTTGACGTCATGCGTCATGTCCTTATAGCTAATTTCGCTTATACTTCTGCCAAGCAAGACTCAAATTCAAAAGGTGTGTTCATTGAAAAGATTTCGTAATGGGGGAAAAAAAAAAAATAAAAGGGGTGTGAGGAAATGGGAAAAAAAAAAAATAAGAATAAAAGGGGGTGGGGGGGTTGAAAAAAAAAAAAAATTGGAAAAAGGGGGGGGGGGGAAAACTAAAAAAAAACAAAAAAAAAAAATAAAAAAAACAGGGGTGGAAAAAAAAAATGCCCCCCCCCCCCCTCTTTTTGTTGTTTTGTGTCTGTTTTTTGTGTAATTTGGTTTTTTGTTTGTTGTGTTTTTCTTGTTTATTGTGTTTTGTGTCTTTGTTTATCAGGGTGCGTTGTCTTTTTTTGTTTTTTGTATTTTGTTTTTTCTTGTGGGGTTTGTTGTTCTTTGTTTTGTTTTTGTAATGTGGCTACCTATTAAACATTGTTTAGATTTTAAAATCTTGCTTATTACTAATAAAGCCCTGAATGGTTTAGCACCTCAGTATTTGAACGAGCTCTTATTGCATTATAGTCCTCCATGTCCAATGCACTCTCAAAAGTCTGGGAATTTGATAATAACTAGAATATCAAAATCAACTGCGTGGCAGATCCTTTTCCTATTTAGCGCCCAAACTCTGGAATAACCATTGTTCGGGAGGCAGACACACTCTGTCAGTTTAAATATAGATTAAAGACTCATCTCTTTAACCTGGCTTACACATGGCACACCATTACATTTCTATTATTCAAATCTGTTAAAGGATTTTTATGCTGCATTAATTAGGTCAACCGGAACCGGGGACACTTCCCATAACACCCGATGTACTAACTACATTGTAAGAAGAATGGCATCTATGCTAATATTAGTCTGTTTCTTTCTTATTCCGAGGTCACCGTAGCCACCAGATCCAGTCTGTATCAAGATCAGATGGTCACTGCAGTCACCCAAATCCAGTACGTATTCAGACCAGATGGTGGATCAGCACCTAGAGGGGACCTCTACAGCCCTGAAAGTCAGCACAGAGACCAGGACAACTAGATGAGCCACAAAGACAAATCCCCAGTGAGGACCTTGTCTCCTATACGGCCACCGGGACAAGACCACAGGAAAAAGATGAGTCCTCTGCACAATCTGACTCTGCTGCAGCCTAGAATTAAACTGCTGGTTCGTCTGGCCAGAGGAGAACTGCCCCGCCGACTTAGCCTGGTTTCTCCCAAGGTTTTTTCTCAATTCTGTCACAGATGGAGGTTGTTTCCTTGCCACTGTCGCCTTTGGCTTGCTTAGTTGGGGACATTTCATTTCCAGCGTTATCGTTGACATGTTTGCAAAGATATTATTTAAACTGAGCTTGATGTTGACATCACTGAATTCAATGAGGAACTGTCTTTAACTGAAAAATGAGTGTTTACTATTGTCCTTTAGCATTATTGACACTATTTTTCTAATTAATGCTGTTCAGTTGCTTTGACACAATCTGTATTGTTAAAAGTGCTATATAAATAAAGGTGACTTGACTTGTAAGAAAACCAAACATGTAAGAATCATAAACTTTTGTTGGTCACAGAATTTATTTTCTGCAATAATCCAACAGCCAATGAAAAAAAAGCTGATGGAAACCAGGCTGATGTTAACTTTTGGGCTGGCCTAAAAATATGTCATCACTACAGCACTCTATATAGATGACCTGGAAGCAAATAGACCTGACTAGAGGCCAAAAAAAAGATTGTACAAGGTCTTTGGCTTGCAGTTGTAGAAACTGTTTTTCTGTCAATCATATGCTTTATCCTGTACTGAAATAGATTTGACTGATGAGTCTGAACCACTGAAGTCTGATTCTTCCATACATCCTTCATTATTATGAATTATGAACAAATAATAGGCTGATTTCACTGTTCTAATCCATCATACTCTTAAGCTATTTATTCTCTGGATGACAGTAATTGCACAAAAAAACAATTTGTAAAAAAAAAAAAAAAAAAAAAAACAGCTGAGTTACTGAAGATGTGTTTGACCTTTTATTAACTAATAGCTTGTACAGCAAGCCTAAATGCATAACATGTCATTGTACATTTATGAATAAATTAAATAATAATAATTGTCAATTAAGGATCACATTAGGCAGAGACCTTTAATAAATGCTAATACACAAATGTCACTGATCAGCAATAAACCTCAGAGAGCTCCTGACATTTCGCTCGGTCATTAATAGGAGCTCACTTAAATTTGAGATGCATTAAGGCTACAAACAGAGTGAGTAATGAGGAATATTTCACAAGTAAAACTTTAGCAGGGTAAGGGGCTGAAATCAATGCAGCCGCCCAGCATGCTCAGGAAACAATCGTCTCTGTGACACATGCTCTATTTCTAAACTCTCAGCAGGTAGTCAGGGAACTCGGCCTGTCGTCTCAGCACCACGGTCATCCGTCATGCTGCTTTAATTGGCCGCTTGTTCCCATTTACCGTAACATTTATTTTCCCGAGCCCGGTGGAGAAAGATGCAATTTTGAGACTGAAACATGTTAGACCCTGATAAAAGCCCATGTGACTCATAGTTTATGAAATAATTCACCTGTGTCTGAGCAGAGAATATTTGATCGGCCTGTCATGCTGGATGCTGAGACAGTATGTTTGTTGTGCAGCATTCACATGAACACTGGGAGAAAAAGAAAGGTTAAAAAGATTACAAAGAAATGGCAAGTAACACATTGAATTAAACGTGAAATTTTGAATTTGAAAAACTATGTACACCAATCATCTTTTTATTTACTGTTTCAAAAATGATTTTTTTTGTTGCTTTGTTTTGTTTTTGCAGTGAAATAAAATGTAATCTGTTGACAAAAGTGGTTCTGAAAAATGGAAAATTAAAGTTAAATAAAACATAAATAAAATTATTTATGCAAAATTCACTTTTACATGGTGTTTGAACATAAATGTGTGTTGGCAGTGTGTGACACATTCACCCCATAATGATAAAAATCCACCCAGTGTTTTTTTAAAATCCCTAAGCACTAAGTCCTAAGCACTTTTGAGCTGAAACTTCACAGACACTTTCTGGGGACACCCAAGACCAATATTATTTATTGTAATCATGATTAATCGCATCCAAAATAAAAGTTTTTGTTTACAGAATATATGTGTGGGTACTATGTATATTTATTATGTATATATAAAGACACACACATACAGTATATATTTTGAAAATATTGAAATGTATTACAAGTATATAATTATATTCATATATTTCTATGATATATAAATATATTAAACATATAACATAGGCATATTAGCAGAAAATCACATTGTAGGATTTTTTTAAGAATTTATTTGCAAATTATGGTGTATGGTGTATAAGTATTTGGTCAATAACAAAATTGTATCTCAATACTTTGTTATATACCCTTGGTTGGCAATGACAGAGGTCAAACGTTATCTGTAAGTCTTCACAAGGTTTTCACACACACTGTTGCTGGTATTTTGGCCCATTCTTCCATGCAGATCTCCTCTAGAGCAGTATTGTTTTGGGGCTGTCGTGGGCAACACGGATTTTCAACTCCCTACAAAGATTTTCTATGGGGTTGAGATCAGGAGACTGGCTAGGCCACTCCAGGACACTGAAATGCTTCTTACGAAGCCACTCCTCGTTGCCCGGGCGGTGTGTTTGGGATCAGTGTCATGCTGAAAGACCCAGCCACGTTTCATCTTCAATGCCATTGCTGATGGAAGGAGGTTTTCACTCAAAAATCTCACGATACATGGCCCCATTAATTATTTCGTTTACACGGATCAGTCGTACTGGTCCCTTTGCAGAAAAACAGCCCAAAAGCATGATGTTTCCACCCCCATGCTTCACAGAAGGTATGGTGTTCTTTGGATGCAACTCCGCATTCTTTCTCCTCCAAACACGACAAGTGAGTTTTTACCAAAAAGTTCTATTTTGGTTTCATCTGACCATTCTCCCAATCCTCTTCTGGATCAACCAAATGCTCTCTAGCAAACTTCAGAAAGGCCTGGACATGTACTGGCTTAAGCAAAGGGGACACGTCTGGCACTGCAGGATTTGAGTCCCTGGCGGCGCAGTGTGTTACTGATAGCCTTTGTTACTTTGGTCCCAGCTCTCTGCAGGTCATTCACTAGGTCCCCCCGTGTGGTTCTGGGATTTTTGCTCACAGTTCTTGTGATCATTTTAACCCCACGGGGTGAGGAATCTGGCATGGAGCCCCAGATCGAGGGAGATCAGTGGTCTTGTATGTCTTCCATTTTATAACAATTGCTCCCACAGTTGATTTCTTCAAACCAAGCTGCTAACCTATTGCAGATTCAATCTTCCCAGCCAGGTGCAGGTCTACAATTTTGTTTCTGATGTCCTTTGACAGCTCTTTGGTCTTGGCCATGGTGAAGTTTGGAGTGTGACTGTTTGAGGTTGTGGACAGGTGTCTTTTATACTGATAACGAGTTCAAACAGATGCCATTAATACAGGTAACGGGTGGAGGACAGATGAGCCTCTTAAAGAAGTTGTTACAGGTTTGTGAGAGCCAGAAATATTGCTTGTTTGTAGGTGACCAAATACTTATTTACCGAGGAATTTACCAATTAATTATTAAAAAATCCTACAATGTGATTTTTGGATTTTTTTTTCTCATTTTGTCTCACATAGTTGAGGTATACCTATGATGAAAAATACAGGCCTCTCTCATCTTTTTAAGTGGGAAACTTGCCACAATGGGGCGACTAAGGACCTTTTTTTTCCCCACTGTGAGATATATAATAGATTATATATTATATATATATATGTCACGAATTCGGTCCATGGACTTCCGTTTAGTCACCACCAGAGGTCACCCTTTCCATAACATTGACTCTCGCACAACACAAACTATTACATAGCACCCTGGACTACATATCCCACCATTCTTTGCACGATTTGCACACTGCACTAATTGCACACAGCTGTTTCTAATCACCTCACTCACTATATAACACCAACTCAAACTGCCATTCTCGGCTGAGTATTGTTTAGCCCGTACCCCATTCCAAGTCTCTGTGTTTTCCCTGTTTTGCCTTGCCTGTTTTCCTGGGTAGTGATCTTGCTGTTTCCGGATGTTTCCATTTGTATCGCCCTGGATTCTGTTGATCGGTGACCTACGCTAGCCCTGTGACTATTCTTGTGTTTTGCCAGCCATATACCTGTTTGCCATTGTTCGACGCTGCCTGTTATACCACGTCTCTCTAATAAAAGCTTGCTGATGGATCCACATGTCTCACGTCTCGTCAGCCCGTTACAGAATACTCAGCCAAACAGGGATCCAGCGGCTTTTCCAGTGGACTCTGGTCAGGTATGGACCCAGTCACCCAGCTATTACATCTTCGGCAGGAGGCCTTTCTATTGAGGAGTATGCTCACCGGTTCTGTGAACTATCTTATCAGGTACCAATATATGATGAAATTTTGTTTAAAGACTTGTTCCGTTTTGGACTGGATGAACCCACAAAATATTGGTTACCTGGAGAGGAATGTAACTATAGTTTAAGGGACCTTATGGATTATGCTTTGTTGTCTGTTGGCTCTTTGTTTACTGTGGGTGTCGTGGAGGAAGAACGCGACACAATGTCTGTGATTGAAGTGGTGGTTGTACCAGAGCACGCTCACAAAATGGCGACAGCAGCGGAGCCTGATCGCAAGATGGCAGCCACACTAGAGCACGCTCACAAAATGGCGGCGACAGCAGAGCACACTCACAAGATGGCGGACACAACAGCATCTAATCGAGTTACAGTTGATCGTCATGAGTCAAGTCTATTCACAGTTGATCTTCCTGAGTCAAGTTTAGTCACAGTTGATCGTTATGAGTCAAACCGAGTCACAGTTTATTATCCTGAGTCTAGTCAAGTCACAGCTGATATTATGAGTCTAGTCAAGTCACAACAGACCTTCATGAGTCAAGTCTAGTCACAGCAGATCTTCATGAGGCAAGTCAAATCACAACTGATCTTCATGAGTCAAGTAAAGTCACAGCTTCCATTGCTGGTCAAGTCAAGTTCAGCTGATCTGCCAGAGCCTTCGCACATCACAGACTATCTTCCTGACCCCAAGTCAAGTCACAGTTGACGTCATGAGGGCAAGTCAAGTAACGTTGACGTCATGAGGCAAGTCAATGTCACAGTTGACGTCATTGAGGCAAGTCAGTACAGCCTGATGGAAAATATTGGTTTTTTTTGTCTTGAGTCGAGTCAAGTCACAGCTGTTCTTCCCGAGTCAGGGCAAGTCACTGTCGATCGTCATGAGTCGAGTCTAGGCACAGCTGATCTTCATGAGTCAAGTCAAGTCAAAGCTGATCATCGTGAGTCAAGTCGCAGTGATAGTCAGGAGTCCAGTAAATCTCAGCTGAGCTGCACAGAGCCTCGTACATCACAGCGGATATTCTAGGTCTCCCCAGTCTCAGCGTTAGTCCCAGAGTCTAGTCACGTCTAACTGTCTTCATCCGAATCACGTCATCACAGTGATCATCCAGAGTAGTAACGTAATTCTGTCACATCCAGATCTAGGTCAGCCCTCGGTATCCCAGTCTGGAATCCAGTGGAGGGATGCAACGCGGGTGCTCTGCACGCCACGCTGGTATCCCCAAACCCACTACTCTAAACCCTGTATTCATGAAATCATTCCCCTGTCGCAGCAATTCCCATATGGGGGGTTGCTTATGGGGTACTGGGCCCTACTCCACCGACGATTTGCGAGAGGACAGCAGCATCCGGCTACACATATCCATAGGTGGCGGGTTACGTGCAGACCCCGATGGGGGGTAGCGGTGTCCACTGCTTGCTCCAGAGGCCAGGGGCCACTGTGTCTGCGGAGGTGGCGGCACAGGCTGCAGAACTTCCCGAGATGGCGACACTTGCCTCAGATCCTTGCGTGGTGGTGGCGCCCAGCAAAGCACTTCCTGCCTGTCCTGTTCCGGCCAAAGAGGCCACCTATGAACTCTCTGCCTGCTCTGTTCCGGCCAAGGAGGCCATCTATGAACTTCTTGCCTGTCCTGTTCCGGCCAAGGAGGCCTTCTATGAACTCTCTGCCTGTCCCGTCACGGCTATTGAGGTCATCTGTGAACTCTCTGCCTGTCCTGTTCCGGCCAAGGCGGCCGTCAATGAAATCTCTGTCTGTTCTGTTCCGGCCAAGGAGGCCTTCTATGAACTCTCTGCTTGTCCTGTTCCAGCTAAGGAGGCCACCTATGAACTCTCTGTCTGTCCTGTCACGGCCAAAGAGGCCGTCTATGAACTCCCTGCCTGATCTGTTCCGGCCAAGGAGGTCGTTGGGAACTCTTGTCATGTCTGTCAAGGCTATGAGGCCGGTTACGAACATCTGCTTGGTCCTGTCACGGCTAGAGAGGCCGTCGGGGAATCCTTCATCCTGTACTGTCACGGTTATGGGAGGCCGTTTTTGTGAACTTTTGCTGTCATGACAGCAGGGAGGCTGCCCCTGAAAGTAAGTTTGTCTATCAACCCCAATGTGTTGTCGGTCTCTGCTCTCTCATTTTTACAGTCTCCGCATGGTCTCCTGGTCGGTGTGGTTCACCGGGGGGGGGGTTCCTGTTCCCTCTGCCCCACCGTGGTGGTCCTCTGCCCCACCGTGATGGTCTACTGTCTGGTTCTGGTGGTCATCTGCCCCGCCGTGGTGGTCCTCTGCCCCGACGTGGTGGTCTACTGTCTGGTTCTGGTGGTTCTCTGCTCCGCCGTGGTGATCCTCTGCTCCGGCGTGGTGGTCCTCTGCCCCGCCGTGGTGGTCAACTGGTAGTCGGTGTTTATGCTCCGCCGGGGGCGATCTTCGGTCCCGTCGCTATGCTGTGGTGGTTAATCAGCTCCGCCTGGCTCTGCTCAGTCCCTGGCTCTCCTATCCTTGACATGGCCCTCACCCTCCCCTGTTCGCCCTCCGCTTCCACACCACCTGGGATCGTTTTAGTGTTTGGAGGCATCTGAAAGCGCCCTGGGGGGGGGGTTCGTCACGAATTGGTCCCTGGGACTTCGTTATTCACCACCGGGTCACGCTTTCCATACAGACTCTCGCACAAACACAAACTGTTGCAGCACCTGGACTACATAATCCCATTGCAGTCTTTGCAGGATTTGCACACTGCACTGATTGCACATAGCTGTTTCTAATCACCTCACTCACTTTATAACACCCACTCTAACCACATTTCTTGGCTGAGTATTGTTTAGCCGTTACCCCTTTCCGAGTCTCCGTGTTTTCCATGTTTTGCCTTGCCTGTTTTTGCGGTATCTGATGTGCCTGTTTTCCTGGATTTTTCCCTCTCGTCTCGCCCCTGTTATTCTGTCTGCCGATCGGTGACCTATGCTAGCCCTAGGACTATTCTTGTGTTTTGCCTGCCATACCTGTTTGCCGTTGTTTGACCCTGCCTGTTTACCACGACTCTCTATTAAAAGCTTGCAGATGGATCCACACATCTCACGTCTCGTCAGCACCGTTACAATATATGCAGGGTGGCATTTAACGTGGTCGGAAGTATGAGACCCTTCTTTAAAGTTCACTCTTTGTTATATTGCGGTCATTTGCTAAAATCATTTAAGTTAATGTTTTTTCCTCATTAATGTACACACAGCACACCATATGACAGAAAAACACAGAATTGTTGAAATTTTTGCAGATTTATTAAAAAAGAAAAAACTGAAATATCACATGGTCCTAAATATTCAGACACTTTGCTCAAGATTTAGTAGAAGCACCCTTTTGATCTACTACAGCCATGAGTCTTTTTGGGAAAGAGGCAACAAGTTTTTCACACCTGGATTTGGGGATCCTCTGCCATTCCGCCTTGCAGATCCTCTCCAATTCTGTCAGGTTGGATAGTAAACGTTGGTGAACAGCCATTTTTAGGTCTCTCCAGAGATGCCCAATTGGGTTTAAGTCAGGGCTCTGGCGGGGCCATTACAAGACAGTCACAGAGTTGTTGTGAAGCCACTCCTCTGTTATTTTAGCTGTGTGCTTAGGGTCATGTCTTGTTGGAAGGTAAACCTTCGGACCAGTCTGAGGTCCTGAGCACTCTGGAGGAGGTTTTCGTCCAGGATATCCCTGTACTTGGCCGCATTCATTTTCCCTCGATTGCAACCAGTCGTCCTGTCCCTGCAGCGGAAAAACACACCCACAGCATGATGCTGACACCACCATGCTTCACTGTTGGAACTATATTGGACAGGTGATGAGCAGTGCCTAATTTTCTCCACACATACCGCTTAGAATAAAGGCCAAAAAGTTCTATCTTGGCCTCAACCGACCAGAGAATCTTATTTCTCACCAACTTGGAGTCCTCCAGGTGTTTTTTAGCAAACTCCATGCAAACTTTCATGTGTCTTGCACTGAAGAGAGGCTTCCATCGGGCCACTCTGCAATAAAGCCCGACTGGTGGAGGGCCGTGCAGTGATGGTGACTTCGACAAGTTCTCCCATGCTCCCGACTGCATCGCGGAGCTCAGAACAGTGATCTTTGGGTTCTTCTTACCTCTCTCACCAAGGCTCTTCTACCCCGATAGCTCAGTTTGCCCGGACGGCCAGCTCTAGGAAGGGTTATGGTCATCCCAAACATCTTCCATTTAAAGGATTATGGAGGCCACTGTGCTCTAAGGAACCTCAAGTGCAGCAGAAATTTTTTTTGTAAACTTGGCCAGATCTGTGCCTTGCCACAAATCTGTATCTGAGCTCTTCAGGCAGTTCCTTTGACCCCATGATTCTCATTTGCTCTGACATGCACTGTGAGCTGTAATATCTTATATAGACAGGTGTGTGGCTTTACTAATCAAGTCCAATCAGTATAATCAAACACAGCTGGACTCAAATAAATGTGTAGAACCATCTCAAGGATGATCAGAAGAAATGGACAGTACCTGAGTTAAATATATGAGTGTCACGGCAAAGGGTCTGAATACTTAGGACCATTGTGATATTTCAGTTTTTCTTTTTTAATAAATCTGCAATAATATCAACAATTCTGTGTTTTTCTGTAAAAATGGGGTGCTGTGTGTACATTAAAGAAGAAAAAAAATTAACTTAAATGATTTAACAAATGGCTGCAATATAACAAAGAGTGAAAAACTTTAAGGGGTTGAATCTTCCGTACCCACTGTTATAGTACATAATAATATACAAAGTACACCCACAATATGCTGGAAACAAAACTTTTATGTATGCGATTAATCATTTGTACAGCACTATATATAATATATTATATATATATATATATATATATTATTAATCTATACAGTGCATTCAGAAGTATTCAGACCCCCTTCACTTTTTTCAATTTGGTTATGTTGCAGCCTGATACTACAATAGTTTAAATTCATTTTTCATCAGGGAGATACATTCCGTAATTTCATAGTGACAAGTGAACAGAATTTTAGAAATGTCTGTAAAGTTTCAAAAAGAAAAAACTGAATATCCATATTTAACACAAGTATTCGACCCTTTGCAACAACCTCTTGTAATTTAGATCAGGTGCTGTCCATTTCTTCTGATCATCTTTGAGATGTTTCTACAACTTGATTGGAGTCGACCTGTGGTAAATTCAATTGATTGGACATGATTTGGAAAGGCACACATCTCTCTATAAAAGGGTTCACAGCTGACAATGCATATCAGGGTGAAAACCAAGCCATGA
This sequence comes from Sinocyclocheilus anophthalmus, assembly GCA_018155175.1. NCBI lineage: Eukaryota > Metazoa > Chordata > Actinopteri > Cypriniformes > Cyprinidae > Sinocyclocheilus > Sinocyclocheilus anophthalmus. The sequence goes on from JADLZN010011004.1 coordinate 97,998, forward strand.
GGTCAAAGGAACTGCCTGCCGAGCTCAGAGAGAGGATTGTATCGAGGCACAGACCTGGGGAAGGTGACAAAAACATTTTTTGATGGTGTGACCAAACTCAGTCCTCTCCTCAGTGAAGACACATGAAAACACACTTGGAATTTGCAACAAAGCACCTAAAGGACCCTCAGACTCCGAGAAACAAGATTCTCTGGAAGAAAACCTCCCTAGGTTATGTATGTAACGATGGTTCCCCGGTGGGAATGAGACGCTGCATCGAAAACGCTTTGGGAACACCCCTGCGTGATCGCATTCTGAAGCACATGTGAAATCAGTCTAATAGAGTAGTGAGACGTCACGAGTGGGGTGACATGAGCAACCAGGAAGCATAAAAGTGCATCCGGCAAAGCGCAAGTTAACTTCGAAGAAGTAGAGCCTGCAGTGATGCAAGGAGTATGGCAAGGAGACGCAGCGTCTCGTTCCCTCGGGGAACCATGGTTATATACGTAACCTAGAGACGTACCCCTTCAGGAACTCGAGCTGCGTCGAAAACACTTTGGGAACAAGAATACCCACTGCGCCATACTACCAAGTCCCTGCCTGTGTGTGTATCTTACGAGCACATCACGACGAGAGGACTTGGGACCCTGGGGTAGATGCCAGGTCCAGGTTATAGAAGCGGACAAATGTGTGCAGAGAGGACCAGCCCGCCACAGCACAAATGTCCTGCAGGGCCACACACAAAGGGAAGGCCTTGGAGGCCGCCATACTCGCCATAGGTGACGGGAGGCCAGAGGACTCGTAGGCTAGTGAGATGGTCATGACCACCCACCTACACATAGTCTGCTTGGTCGCTGGAGATCCTTTCTTTGGCGGACCAAAGCAAACAAAAGTGACTGCCTTACACCTCACGTGCGTAAGCGTCTAGTGCTTTAACTGGACAGAGCAGATTAAGCCTTCTTGGCCTACTTCCTGGAACGGAGGAGGACAGAACACCTGTACTATGGGCCCTGGCGTAGAAGTGGGCACCTTAGGGATATAACTCGTATAAAGGAATGCCCTAACCATGCCCGGAGCAAACTCCAGGCACAAAACAGAAAGTGCCTGAAGATCCGACTCTCCAGAGAGAAATGCGAGGAGAAAGACTGTTTTCAGATTGAGGACTTCTGGAGTCGGAACTTCCTCTCTGGGCTCAAAGGGGGCATTGCACATAGCCCTCCAAAAATCACCAACAGGCATGGGGGCACCCTTGGTCGCTGTGTACTGGCGCTCAGCCTCAGGGTGCCACGGAGGAAATGAGTGGCAAGTGGGTGTCCTCCCAATGATTGACCACCCTGAAGGGCGTGGTAAGCAGCTAAGGCCTCCACGTATACCTTCAGAGTGGAGGGATATAACCCTGCGGAGAATCGCTCCTGCCGAAACTCCAGAACTGTACCAATTGGGCATTTGACTGGGTCCTGCAGTCGCTGTCCGGACCATGAAGTGAAAAGTTTCCACTTCAAAGTGTACTGTTTCCTTGTGGCAGGAGCTTTGGACTGGAGTATTGTCTCAACAACCTCAGTGGAGAGACCGGATGCTAGGAGCTGTGCCCCCCTCAGGAGCCACGCCCACAGCTTCCACAACTCCAGGCGGGGCTGAAGGATGGTGCCCCCCGCCTGAGAGAGGAAGTCCCTCCTGATCGGAATCTCCAGTGGAGAGCCGTAGAGGAGGGACACCAAGTCCGAGAACCACACTCGGGCCGGCCAGAACGGGGCTACTAGCAAAAGATCCCATCCTGCGTACTCTCTCCAGAACTCACAGAAGCCAGAGCGATCGGGTAAAAGACAATGCCTCGGCCACGTCTGCACCATGGCAGCCAGCCCCAGTGGAGCTGGATGCGTGAAGGAGAACCAGAGCGGAAAGTGTGTCGTTTCCTGCGACGCAAATAAATCCACTTCCACCTGATGAAATCCTAAGAGGAGATACACCACCCGGGTGGAGCCCATCCCCAGGCCTCAGCCCGTATTGGCAGGATGTCCTGTCCCTGATTGAGCTACCCAGGGATGAGAATGCTCTGAGAGAGGAAGCTTTCCTGAGCCACGGAGGCATCGCGTGCGCCAGCCTGTTAAGCGGGCGACCGCAGACTCCCCCGTCGAGTGATGTAGGAGGGACCATATATGTTGTGTATGTGACAGAGCGAATGATTTGAAGGACTCATGTGAACTTATAATGGGTAAATGGGATGGAAATTAAGTTAGGCATCGCATAAATAAATATATTTTAAAAGATATTAATAATATGAACCATTATTATATGTGCAACATTTTGCAATATTACAGTTTTTTTTCTGTATTTTTGATCAAAATAAATGCAGCCTTGATGAGCATAAGAGAAAACATAAAAATAAGTTTTACTGACCCCAAACTTTTGAACAATAGTGTATATATGTAATATAATTTTGTATTTGATTTAGTTTTTCCAGGTACAAATCTCGGAACATTACAAAATATAAGATTACATTTGTGTCAAGTCAAGTCAAGTCATCTTTATTTGTATAGTGCTTTATACAATATAGATTGTTTCAAAGCAGTTTCACAGTAATAAACAAGAAAATAACTGAATCATCAGATGTGTATAATAATCATCAAACTTAATAAAATATGAGACAAATTCAAATTCTGCTGTAACGTGTAATGTCTTGTGTGACACAATTGAAACGCTCAAGAAACGTATATTCATTCAAAATGTAGCTTTGGTATTGGAAAAGATACAAATACTATTGTCTCTATGCTGCCTGTAATCATTAAAATAATAATATATGATGCCATGAATAAAATAATATAAAAAAAATCCCCCGCAAACCTTTACTCATTTAACTTTTTATTAGTATACAGTTTTTTTATTATTATTATTATTACATGGCATCATTCACATCAAGGTATTTATATGCTGTTTGATCCTTAAGTACAGCCCAATCATTAACATATCAAACTGCTTTTTTCTAGCATTTCAAACAGCAAGCCATTGCAGTTTTCTTGGAAGAAAAATTATGTTTCAACATATTTGGTGTTCGCAGACATCTACGAGACAGGGACACCGAGATCATGTAATTGTGTGTCATCAGTGGATCCTGGAGGTAAAGCCAACTTCAAAGCCACGGTAAAATCAGCTGGGTGTGCGAAGAGAGACTCACCGCTGCTGCAGCCACACACTGGACATCTGCAACACACACACAATCTGCCACTCATTAGAGCAGGGTCTCACACACACAGCACACTCTCATTAACATGTGGACAGCTGCAGACATCAGCATTTGACTCACTCGAGTCGTGACATTCTCAAAAGTGAACGTGACATCAAGATGGACACATTCGTCTCTGCATAGTGAGCAACAGGAGAACTTCTCACCTTTAAAGTAAAATGGCTTTGTGCTAAGAAAAAAAAATAGAAGTTTTATTGAGTAGATTCTAAGAATGTTGGAAACCTTATGTCAGTCCTGTATGCTTCAGACTCGATTCTCATTCTCCATTCTCACACAGAAACAGATTGGTGCGTGCCAGAATGCACTCTCATGAATAAAATCACATTAACACATACACATGCCCACAGACAAACACAAACAGAGTGTGTTATCTCTCACCTGAGCCCCTGACACTAATGAGGAGGAGTTTTCACTGTCTGCCTGAGAAGAGAGATATAATCAGCTCATCAGATGCTCAATGGATTGTGTACAGGGTTCCTTTTTTGGTACTATAATTTGCAACTGATTCCAAAGGGTTTCCTATGCTTTTTTTAGAGGATTCCAAAACTAAACAATAATTAGATATTTTAGAACACAAAGCTCTCAATAGGATTATTATAATTAGTTGAATAATATTCACCTGTAGCCTATAGCTGTCACGCCCCTGGACTCATTTGGTGTGTTTTTCCTTCTCCATGTGCCTGCCCTGACCTAGTTTTCCCTTGTTAATTGTTTATTGAGTTCCAGGTGTGTCTCGTGATTCCCGTGATTATTCCTGATTTTAAGCCCATTGTTTCCTGTCCGGTATTGAATGTCGTCTTTCCCCGCTACGTGTGTGTTCCTGGTTCCATGAATGTTAATTAAAGTCTGTTTGTTAGAAGTTTACTCCTCGTTCCTCGCTCTGTGCTCCTCAGAGTAGTGGTATCATGACAATAGCATGACAAGAGATTTCAAAGAAATATTTCAAAGATATGGTTCATCTTGTGATTGTCTATTATTAAGAATGTATTGCCATAATAAACAATGTTTATTTAAAGGGGTCATATGATGCTTTTTTTAAAGATCATTATTTTGTGTATTTGATGTAACAGAATATGTTGACATGCTTTAATGTTCAAAAAAAACACATTATTTTTCAAATACTGTACACTATTGTAAGTCCTCTATGCCCCGCCTCCCTCAAACACTTAGTTTTCTACAAAGTCCATCCTTCCGACAAGCGCGGTCTGCTCTGATTGGCCAGCTGACCAAGTGCATTGTGATTGGCCGAACACCTGTAGCACTCGTCGGAAATGTAACGCCCCGTACCATAATCGCAAGCTTCATCTTTCACAATAAATGTCAGACAGAGCCCCGAAAGGGGAACAAAGTCGCGTTACAGACACAGTGATGAAGCTGGTATGAGTTTGCAGCACACAAGCCACGGTTAAAACAGCTGACCCCACTGTGATGTGACCCCTGCTCTCTCCTGCCTCTCAGTCTCAGTCTCGGCTCTGTCGTGCTCTTTCCGGCTCTCTCCTCTCATCCTCTCTCTCATATCTCCTCTCTCTCTCTCGCTCTCTCTCGCTCGCTCTCAAAGCTCGTTCTCTCTCTCTCACACACCGCACGCGCACAGCCACACAACACACACACACACACGATGCGCAAAACGCCGCATTTGAACAGTCAATAGCCAATACTTAAACTAATAACAACAGTAGCTGATTCAGAAGTGCCAGATTGTCATAGCAAAGTCAGAATGACCTCCTCTCCTAGGTTCACGAAACGGTCGTCCATAAAATGCATTGCTGTTCTGTTGTAAGTCATCTTAAAGATCTACTTCTGGAAGGCCAAATAAAGTGCTTTTTGCTTTCCTCGCCTAGAAACACAGCGTCTCCCTGACATGCTGCTTCGACACTAACTGTGGTTACTGAAACCACCCTTCTTTCTTTGCGTCACATTTGGGCGCATTATGCTAATATTTCCCATAGTGATGTATATATGTGGGGGCGTGTTAGAACGAGCGTTTTAGGTAGGCGTGGCTGACTCTGATTTTTTATAAAGAATATCTCTTTGGTTTGAGACTATAGTCTTTGCAACTTCAGTGATCTTATCTATGCACAATCAGCTTGTAACACTCCAAAGAGAAAGGAAAACTTGAAATCGCATCATATGACCCCTTTAAGGATTTTATTAGATTGAGCCAAAATTATGATTCCAGCTAGAATCCTGTAAATTTCTTTTGACAGAATAGTGGAAAAGGTCATTAAATTAAAAGTTTACAATTTATTTCTCACAAAAGAAATAAAGACATACATGTTTGAAACAATGTGTGTAAATAGTGGCAGAATTTTAGTTTTTGCATGAACTGTCCGATTAACACAACTCAGTAACCAAATTTACATTAAAAACTGCTGTAATTGTGAACAAAAAGACTATAATAGTGTAACTGTGACGAAAAATGCTATAAAATCAATTAATTATTCGTTAATGCAGAACTAAAAAAAAAAGATAACTTATTAAACAGAAAATATAACTTATTAATTATAAGTTTTAAACACTTTTGACCTGATTCAGCATGTGCATAGACCCACACACAGTCGAGGACATACTCTAGATTTACTCATCAGTAGAGGTCTAAACATTTCACCCATTGTTAATAAGAATGTAGCACTATCTGATCACTTCTGTATTTTCTTTGATATATTGATCTCTGTTACCACTGAATCTAGAACTGTCTCTGTCAGAAAGAGATGCATTAACGAGAAAACTAGTGTGCTATTTATGGAGGCTATATCTTTATCACCAAGAATTTCTGCAGACTCTGTTGATCTTCTCCTTGATTCCTTTAACTCAAAAGTTAAGAATGTTATTGATGATATTGCTCCTGTGAAAGTCAGCAAGAAGACTGGTAGACAGAAATCAGCTTGGAGAAAATCTGCAGTTCAGAGTATTAAAAGACAATGCAGAAAAGCTGAGCGTATGTGGCGGAAGACGAAACTTGAAATTCACTATAGCATCTATAAAGACAGCCTTCGTGCTTTCAATGTGGAACTAGCCACAGCTAGACAGACCTTCTTCTCAGACCTTATAAACAGTAACTCAAACAACACTCGCACTCTTTTGCTACTGTTGAGAGACTGACAACCCCCCAAGTCAGATTGCCAGTGAAATGCTCTCCGACAGCAAATGCAATGAGTTTGCTTCCTTCTTTTCTGAGAAGATCAATAATATCAGGAAGGTGATTGGCACATCCTCAAGTTATGCAGAGGTCAGACAGATCACAATTTCAAAAATAAGTTACTATGTCTGTTTTTGAAGCAATTGATAGCAACAATTTGGAAGAAATAGTACAACACCTTAAACCATGCCTTTGTTTCTAGTCAAGACTTGGAGAAACTTGTTCATGCCTTTATCACCAGCAGGGTGGAATATTGTAATGGTCTCCTCACCGGCCTCCCAAAGAAGACCATTAGACAGCTGCAGCTCATCCAGAACGCTACTGCCAGAATTCTGACTTGAACCAGAAATTCTGAGCATATCACACCAGTCCTCGGGTCCTTTCACTGGCTTCCAGTTACATTTAGGATTGATTTTAAAGTACTTTTACTCGTTTATAAATCACTCAATGGCCTAGGACCTAAATACATTGCAGATATGCTCACTGAATATAAACCTAACAGACCACTCAGATCATTAGGATCGAGTCAGTTAGACATACCAAGGGTTCACACAAAACAAGGGGAGTCCGCTTTTAGTTATTATAAACACAAGAATAGTCCTAGGGCTAGCGGAGGTCACCGATCGGCAGACAGAATCACAGGGGCGAGACGAGAGGAGAATCCCAGGAACGGCCACGATCGAACCGCAAAAACAGGCAAGGGGCCCCCCCCCCAAACAAGGAACTCGGAAAGGGGTACCGGCTCAACATACTCAGCCGAGAAAGGTGTTCTAGTGGTGTTTATATATTGCGAGGTGATTAAAACAGTTGTGTGCATGATTGCAAATCAGTAGCAGTGTGGCAATCAGTGCAATGAATGATGGGATTATGTAGTCAGGGGTGATATGCAACAGTTTGTGTTGTGTGAGAGTCAATGTAATTGAAAGGGTGACCTCTGGTGGTGAATAAACGGAAGTCCATGGACCGAATTCGTGACAGTATGCACTTTAAATTTCAATATGTAAACGTTACTTGAAAAAATCTTGTAAACGCCTCAGAAAAATATAGCTAAGGGACAATACATTTGCAAGATTTTTTCAAGTAAAGTTAACAAATTAAAATATACAGAACACTGTATTCAAAGGTTTGGGTGAAGTTTCTTATGCTCGTCAATGCTGCACTTATTTGATCAAAAATACAAAAAAACAGTAATATTGTGACATATTTAGAATATAATATTCTATTTTAATTTACTTTAAAATATAATTTATTCCTGTGATGCAAAGCTGAATTTTCAGCATCATTACTTCAGTCTTCAGTGTCACATGATCCTCCAGTAATCATATGCTGATTTGATGTTCAAGAAACATTTTATTATTATTATTATTATCAGTATTGAAAACAGTTTTGTTGCTTAATATTTTTGTGGAAACCATGATACATTTTTTTCAAGATTATTTTATTAATAGAAAGTTCAAAAGAACAGCATTTATTTCAAATAGAAATCAGAAAAAAGTGTAATATTTCCTATTCAACAATGTCAGGTGTGAAAGTATGTTTGTCCAATTCCTCCTCCTAACATCTCTCTTATCTCATGTCTGTTCTCAGTGGTTGGACGCGTCTAAATGTGTCTTTCTGATTGTGTCCCTGTATGCTGTGATTTCTGCTCATTCAAGCCCAACACAAAGAACCTGATTACTGAGGAGAAAGACAGACAGACTCCCTACCTCTGCCTCTCTAACGATGCCTGATTTCATGAATATAAATCAGTAAGTGTACTGTCTCTCTTTGCCTGTGCCTCACATTCTGTCTCTTTATGACAGAATCAAGATGCAGTTTTATTATCATTGGTGTTTGCTAAGTCTGTTATTGCACATATACAGCAATAATAGCTAATCCTTTTCAACTTCAGCATGGAAATTGCTTTTAACTTTCAGACATGAATGATACTTCAAATTATGGAGCCTGTTAAGGAGGGGTGTGTTATTTATTTTAGAAGTTGAATATACAGTAGTTACCTAGCAGAACCGATTGCACCAACCATAGCAACTGCCTAGAAAACCTTAGCAACACCCCCATCCAGCATCCTAGCAACACCCCCTTAGCAACATCCTCCATCCATTCTCCAAACTGGCTGTCCAGGCTCGTGGGATGCTGGAGCCTATACACTCTGTAAAGGACGGAAGGCCAGTCCATCAAAACATTGAACATCATAGACAACACTGGACAGGTTGTTGAAAGCAGATACAGACTAGTTTTACTATGTTGCCCTGAATTGACAATGCGCTGTTCATTGTTGGTTGACAAGATAAAGGAATAATATACTATACAAGCATTTAGGTCCACAGTTGCCACTTGACTTTCAGCACTGTTTTTAAAAAAACGACGGAAAAAAAACTATCATAACAGGAATTGCAAAAACCACAAAAGCATGATTAAATGACTTAAACATGAATGAATGAAATGAATGAATGAATATAAAACAAACAGTGCTCATAAACAGCAACTGAGATTATTCTTTAAATAAGGTTTGGACCTGGAAGGGGTATTTAGTATGTCATGATTTAACAAGTGGATATGGTTTAACATGTTATGGTTATATGAATGGTGTATATCCCAATACTCATATGTCCAATCTTGGCTATATGCATGCAACAGGAAATAAGTGCACAACCCAGGCCAGAAACTTGCTAAAGCTCAGTGCCCTTAGCTCACACTAAAGCCACACTCTATCGCTAATATCACTTTGGAGTGGTATTTGAAGCTAAGCATATTCCATTATTCATTTGGTTCAAGAACTCATGTGACCCGAAATCACAAGATGTAGAGAAAAATTAATTATACATTAAATTAAATCATATATTGCATGATATAAAATATAATCAATTTTAAATGACAATATTACACGACAAAAATACCTGCATGTAATTCCATTTGTAATTAATTTCTGTAATTACATCTATAATTATTACACTGATGACCCCCCTTAACCCACCCAGACCACCAAAACGGCCCATAACTTTATCTGTATTCCTCCTCAAAAGCAGCAAAAGTGGTTTGAAATACAACATGAACACAATAAGTAATACAATATCAGACATTTTTATGCACATATTAAACATATACAATTTGTATAGTAAATAATATAAAGTATAACATAATGAGGCACCATTAAACTTATTGTAACGTTTCAAAACCACATTTGAAACGATTGAAACTCAAAATGTGTGAAATAAAGCTATCATATTAAACCTCTGAGGTCAGCAAACGTGCCAGCGAGTTTTGTGGCATTTTTTTTCTTCAATAACTCTGGGATTTTTGATCGTACAGATTAGAGCAATTTACCATTTGAATCTGTAAAGGGTCTACTTTTATTTGTATACTAACAACATAATAACAATAGTGTTTTAATTATGGAACTCTACAGTAATTTCTAATTTTATTGAAAGTCTACAATTAGTGTTAGCTTGAGGTAGGTTTTGTAGCTATAATTAATGACCATAATTAGATTACAATAGAGCTGTATTTTATTGTATAATTTGTTCAATATCTGCCTATTTGAATGTATTTGAAAAGATGACATCTGCCATTTCTTTCTTTGTGGGAGGTGTAACTTGTAGGGGCATGTTTTGTAGTACTGTGGGATGCAGACAGTGGCTATATCCAAATCTGCATACTGTGGCTCAGTGGTAGAGCATTATGTTAGCAGTGCAAAAGGTTGTGGGACTGATTCCTAGGGAACACACATAAAAAAATGTATAGCCTGAATGCACTGTAAATCGCGTCTGCTAAATGCATTAATTAATTAAGTTACACCAATCCAAAGAATGCCTTTTTTACTATGTCCACCATGTAATGGAAAAAACTTCAACACCTGGCTGTGTCACATTTCTGTGTCCAAGCAAACACAAACTTGTCACACTGTAGGAGCATGAAACAAATTTTCTGAAACTGACAGAATTTTGTTGGAGGCTAAGGAAAGTGGCGAGTGGTTCATTTTGTAACGAGTCGTACTCAAATGCAACGAGTCATACTCAAACAAAAGCGAGCCTCCACTCGAAGCATAAAGATGGCGACATTCTGTGTTGGTTAAACCATTTGCAGGCATGAAAAATGCACTTTGAGTTTGTAAAAAATGCATTTTATTCAATTCTAACCTTTTATAATGCACACAAATATTTTTTTTTAATGAACAGTGCATGTGAGAGTGCGTGTGCTTTAAAATGTATATTTTATTTAATTATTGATATTATACTGAAGGTATTTTGCACTATATTGAATGCATAAATAAGACATAATAAGTCTATTTTCTCTCCAAGATGTCTTATGTGTGCTGTGCTTCATATCCTCCTCATCGTTCTCTCCAGCAGGACTCCCAGATCTCTTGTTTCGGGGCTCTGCTACTCACAGATGCTGCCTGGTCCTTATAACCTGCCCTTCCTCACTCTTCTGGTCATCTGCTTCCAGCAAGTGCTCCACTTCACTCCAGCAGGCAGGGCTTATTTATGCTCCACCTCTTCAGCTTCAGCTCCGCCCTCCACAGCACCCCCTGGGTAGTCTTCTAGCTCTACTGCCTGCTTTGCTGATCTTTTGCCTATTTGAATTAGCAGCTTGTCTATCAATAAACAGGTTTATTTGAATCTATCTATCTCTGGGCTCTCATTTAGACACTTGTCCAGACAGAGTATTGCCTCTCCTCCCTAATACACCCAGTCCATAAAGATAGGTTGCCTCTTCCAGCAGAGAGAGCAGGCCTCTCTCTATCAGATGGGCTTTGATCGAGTTAAATATCTGAAGCTGTTGGTCCGGTAGAAGCTAGAAGAGTTCAGACGGCTCACAGTCCATCGTGAAACTGCTGGAGTGATTATTAAACTCCACCAGACACACAAATCAGGGGTAACCTGCCATCAGGTAGGACAGTATTATTCCAAACACAACAGTGGAGAAGAAGTCACTGGTAAAGCCCTCCTCTGCCTTCTTAGGAGACAACTTGAAGAGAGGGGTGCGACCAAAAAAGAAGTCAAACATGTAAGCCATTATAAATAATGTAAGAGATGGGCACTATAAACCAGATCATGCCCTCTCACAGGTTACAAATTATTAATTGGGACAGAGTCGCCAAAATCATAAGAGTCCAGCTGAACATGTAGAACTGCAGGCAACGGCATCTCTTCACCAGACTCAGAGCAAACAAGCAGAACCCAGCGAGGTACACGGCAAAGGGAATGAAGCCATGGGATTGGCTGAGCAGGTGCATAGGCTCCTCCCTCTGCACCAGAGTGAAGAAGTTATCCGTGAGCGTTTCCCCAAAGAGGAAGTAGTTCATGTACAGCAGGAAGTACCAGCTTAGCGTTCTGAACCATGGCAGGTGGTGCCAGTGATAACCGATTGTGATCATCTCATGGAAGCACTTGATCTGAACGCACAGCACAATCGTCATCAGAGCCATGGGATCCAGATAAACACTGCAGAAGAAGCCAGAGATCATAGCCAAAGTGAGGATCCCCCTCCATCGCCAGGAGAGGCCTGAGAGGACTTTGTTGAGACCCTCTGGTGTGTCGTCGCAGGAACGGGAACTTCAGGAACCTCCGAGTCTGATTTATTCTCAATGTCCGAGGTTTCATATGTCTCCTCATCCTCCGAGTGCTGATCTTGCAGCTCTGATAGAAGGGATTTCAGAATAAACCTCCAAGAAGAAAGACAATTCATATGATGCTTAGATCATTTCACAAATACAACTTTAGAGCAGCTCTGGATAAACAGTTGACAGTGGCAGTTTGGCTATTGATAAACGTGATTGTCTGTGATTGTTAATGAGATGTTTGAAACTGAAAGACAGAGAGAGCAAAGACTACTTACAAGGTGGATATACTTGATATCCTTTTTGGAGGGAATTGTCATTGCAACCTGATCATCCATGCACATCTCTGAATGAACGGTTCCAAAGCCTTTTTCACTCAGCTCAATGCCGATTTTATCGCTGCAGAAATGAATGCCTGTTAAAAGAAAAATAAGAGGTGTTATGAAATGTGATCCAAGGTTTATCGGATTCATATATTAATTGAGATACTACATGGAATATCTGTGCTTTTAGAAATTATTTTCTCAGCACTACAGCACTGTAGTGGTCATAGAAATAGTTTTCTCAGTGTCACATTAACAACTTAATCACACACATACACACAAATGGATGGTTAAATCTTGTGAAATGTTAAAGAGCCCATTTCCATGTTTTCTGTCAATTACCCTTAAAGAAAGTGCATACTGAAGTCGTTTTAAACCATCAAACTGCTAATTGCTTTGCGTCAGTAAAAAAAAATCTTGTATCAAACGTGTGTTTTTCTTGGGTTATTATAGCAAACTGACCCATAACTGTTGTCTGATTATCCTCCAGCTGGCTTGACTGAGGTGCCACAGTGTCCTCTGTTGGACTCTCTGAAGCTTGGGGAATGCTGACTAAATCGACTTCAGGTTGACCAGTGATAGGCTCCTCTGTAGTCGGGATGTCAACACTCAATTCAGGGACAGTTTGGAGCAAGTCGACGTCACATTTGCACACAACAATGCTGAGAACATCGTCACTCCATTCGGACAAATCCCAACCAAATCTTGGATCAGCGACTCGTCAGTCTTCTCCAGTCTTCATGGACTTCAGTGTGACGGGTAAATGGTTCCTTTGCAGTAAGGAGGACTACAGGGGTCATGCCCTTATTATGAGCTATGAAAAAGTTCATATTTTGGTTTTGGGAGTCCCCAACAACAGGTTGACATGCATGCAAGGTCAAAAACACTTTCATTATCTTATAATATGCATTTATTTTACTTACTTTCTCAACGACTCCCAAACGATTTGCTCAATGATTCTTTTTTTCAAACCCCTCCTTTGCGTGACGCTAATCTGCGAGACGCTAATCTGTGGTGATTGGTCTGATTGGTCGATTTCATTTCATGAAGCAGCGTTTGTGAGCGCAGTGCTGCTTTGTGTACAGGGTTACCGGGGAAACTATTTCACCGCTATTTTACTTGCCGAAAATAAAATCTATAGATATAAATACTTAAAGCATATCACAATGTTAGTTTAGACTTTATTTTGTGTTTATATTTTATATTTCTGTTTGTGCGCGACAGTCGTCCGCGAGGGGCTGTCGCGCTATTTTGTGTTTATTTTATTATTAAAGTTTTCTTTAAATGTTCGCTGGTTCCCGCCTCCTTCTTCCCGAACTACGAACGTTGTTACATTGGTGCCGAAACCCGGGAGGAAGGAGGGACACGCTATCAGAGAGCCCTCGCTGCTGAGGGGGATCGCGGTGCTGAGGAGATCGGGCAGCAGGAAGAAGCGGAGACCGCCGTTGGCTGCCCGAGGCGGTGGTGCTGGAACTATGGAAGACGAGGTGGGACGGAGAGCTCGCTGCCGCGCTATTGGGTCGAGGAGGGGTGGCTGCCGTCCTTGAGGGAGCGGAGGAGTCTGCCCGTTCGCCAGGAGGCCGGAGCCTGCTGCTATCCGCCATGATTGGGGAGGAGCAGGGAACGGGGGACTTGCTGCCGGCTGCCCTCAATAGGAGGAGCCATCGCCGTCTGCCAGGAGGCGGAGGAGCGGTGGGCCGTCCACCAACGATGTCCAGTACCATCGCATGGCACCGCGAGTGAGAGCCTCTCAGCCGGTTGAGGACCAAGCGGCAAAAATAATTTAAAAATTGTTTCTTTTTCCTCTCTCTCCCCTCTCTCGTCTCTGTCTCTCCTTATCCTTCCATCTCCTTTTCTCTCGCCTCGTCTGTCTGTCCTTACCCCCAGGTACGCCGCGGCTGTCGTGATCGGCTCCCCCGGGGGGGGGGGGGGGATTAGAGTGCAGTCTCGGGAGTACCCCCCAACCTGCGAGGGGCGATGGATGAGGCGGTGGAGTAATGATAATGGATTCGCCACCTGCCACCACTCACCGGTCTTGAGTCTCACGGAGGAGCTCCGGAAGGATAAAAGTGACTACAGTGTCGGATGAGAGAGGACCAGGCCTAGAGTTTATTTTGTGCGTCCGCGAGGGGCTGTCGCGCTGTTTTTGTGTTTATTTTAATTATAAATTTTTGTTTTTAATGGGTTCCACCGGTTTCCCGCCTCCTTTTCCCGCACTATGACTGGGTCAGGCGCATATCCAATCATTTGTTCGGAGAGTGGAAGCTGAAGCACTTCAGGACATCAGTGGAAGCAAATTAAAATAGGCCGTCATTTTTGTTCATAAAGGTAAGAATAATACATCGTTCTGAACTGTAAAGGGTCTATTTTTATTTGTGTACACTCACAATATCAAGAAAATGTTGTGCTTTTGTAAAATAAAGAAAACCAATAGGATGTGCTTGCCGTCTCGGTCTTGAACAGGAGCACTTCACAAAAATGCAACCAAAACTCAGCGAATATTTTCTCCTACAGACAGATGACTATATCTTTAAGCTTTAATGACTACAAAACGAAATAATTTCAATCAAACAATAACTCTACTATTACGTAATCCGTAAATGCATTTATTTCTAAAGGCCAATGAATGAGAGGGCGAGTCAGGATCCTCAACTTCCTTTTTGCACACGACTCATAAACACTAGTTTATTATACAATAATTCAAATATCTCCTTACTATATTTCCCCCAACATAGTCATGGTAATTTTTGCGGCAAGCTTTAACCTGCTTAGGTCACGTTGCTTGGCGCCATGGTCACGAAAACTCATCATTTGCATGCGTTTTCAAGTGATTTAAGCCATTGAAAAGCAAACAACAGCACTATATGTGCGAGCTGTCTTTTTCTGAGCATGATTTTCTGCATTTGGGTCAGATCGAGGTAGATCGTGTCATATTCACAACCTTAACGACCGTACCAGAGCTTGTTTGAAGTGACTGCCAAACCGAGTGCGATTTGCTGTATTCACACCTGCCAAAAAGATCAGCACCAAGAGGGGAAACGAACTTGAGTTTGATTAAGTCGAACCAAACAAGACAGGTGTGAATACACCCTAAGTTTGTGGGAAACAGTGTAGCAGTCTTCAGTAAAATGATGGGGACACAAAACAAGTTTGGGGCTATACGGCTGTGGTATTGCTGTAAAAATTAACTTTAACCATTGATTCTTCACAGCCTCGTCCTTTGGCAGTAAAAAAAAAAAAAACGATTTACCCTCAGTGCAGAGCACAGCGTCAGTGTTTGGGGGGGGGGCCTGCACTCGCAACAAGTGGGCAGGCAATATGCTAATATTTCACGTTGACGTCAACATGAAACGGCTTGGGATTCGTTTAAAAATTTTTTATTTCTAAACACTATTTTGACACGAGAATAATAAATATTATTTTGCCAAATCTGATTTATTTATTTATAAAAAAATTTGTGACAAACATACAAACTGTTCAAAGTGAACATGAAACAGAGTATGCCGAATGAACTACATAATATTATTGTAAATTAACCGATAGTGAAGACCAAATTAAACTTCTCTCTATGGTTATAATGGGCTACAGTCAATAAGACGGATCCTTCTCTGAGTGACTGAATGCTCTCTCTCTCTCTTTCTCTATCCCTCCCTTTTGAAACTGGGACACCCTAAAACACTGACTGGAGCCTCGAGAGGAAAAAAAAAAACAAATGGCCTCCATCATTTGCTTTGGCAGAAAGCATCCATAATTGATTAATGAGGGTGACAGTATCTGGATGTTTCGCTGTGTGAGATGAAGAAAAGGAGCAGAGATCTAAATTGATCTGAAAGCATATTGGTGGCATTAAAATCTGTAATCCCAATGTGTTTTGCATGAGAATATAAACTGTATTTATTTCCACCTATATGTATTTATTGTGTTTGTTTTGTTACTAGACTGGGTTCATATTTGGGATTCTGAGGGTATGTGTCCAAAAGCTGCTATCAGTCTCTGTCCAGCTGGGGGCAGTAACTAGTCTGTGTGGACGTTACAGGGCTGCAACTGGACGAGCACATATAAAAACCTACAGCAGGTGCTTTAAAATGTGACAATTTTCAACTATAACAGGAACCTAAAGATACAGTTTCAAATATTTCAGATCTGTCACATTTACGCTACTTATCAACACATTTAAAGCAATACAATATTTATCATAATAAGCAGAGTAGAGGATTTTACACATTTAGGACATTATGATGAGCCATTGAATGTGTTAATCTGAAGGATTTACACACTAACTGTGTTTAGACCTTGTTTTTTTTTTTTAAGTATATCAGATTACATTTTGCAGACTGCAACTGTCAAGGCAGGTGAGGGAAACAAGGAGATGCAGATCTAAATGCAGCTTTTAAATGTATTAACAACTAAAACAAAGAAGAGAATTCGATGGAACACAATAGCATCATCAAAACAAAGACAACGCAGAACAAAGGGCAGAACAAACTGAGGGCATATAAACAGATAATAATTAATTACATAACACAGAACAGGTGCAACATAATCAGTAACTGTAGAAACAAGTGACAATCAAAAACCGAGGCAATGAACGGCTCTGGCAACAAAGAAAACAGGGGCCTGTTTCATAAAACAAGTTTACCAAATAAGCCAGGTTTATTTCAGTTAGTCTGACTTATTTTGAACCAAATCAATTGACAATAAGTCAGACTAACTAAAATAAACCTGGCTTATTTAGTAAACTTGTTTATGAACGGCTCCAGAACTGAACCTGGAGTTCAAACTAAAAGTATGTGAAAACTAAATCTGAATCCGTGATGGCAACACTGAATAAAAACATTTTAAAGGAATTAATTTTACTTAATGTGTGGAAGTTTTCCATTTTATTATATTATCTTTAATTTTCACTATTTTAACATATTATTTTTCACACTGTAGTTTCATTTGTACAGGTGTTACTGCTACAAAAACCAACAACAAAAACAAACAAACAAAAACAGACAGACATAGATAGATAGTTAAAACACACGGGTCTGTGAATGAAGACATATCCTTTTTTTTTTTTTTAATATTCATCCGGAATGATAAGTTGGTCTGAAAATTTAGATGTAATATATGTTCTTCTTGGAAGATTGAATGATTTGCTCCCCAATGGATCCTCGGCAGTGATGGTTCCGTCAGACATGAGAGACCAAAGCTGATAAAATAATCCCATGGGTAATCCATATAACTCCTCTATCATTAACAATCTTGTGAATTGAAAATGTTAGTACGTTACACACCACATCCATTAAACTCATTAACTTTTACACAGTTGCTTCTGACAAAAATACGAGTCCTTTATCCATAATACTGTCATGTTGCGTAATATTGTCTCCTCTGAATCAGGACCGAAATATGCACAGATCAAGCACTGTTTACATGAAAAATAGACCAAAACAGCTCTAAACAAATATGCTGGTGTATTTTGATGTGAGAGGATGACAGAAAGTGTGATGAATCTAAAAAATGATGAATTTGTTTTTTAATTATGGACTGGAGTGGTGTGGATTACTTGTGGATTATTGTGATGTTTTAATCAGCTGTTTGGACTTTCATTTCGACGGCACCCATTCTCTGCGGAGCATCCATTGCTGAGCAAGTCATGCTAAATTTCTTTAAATCTATTCTGATGAGGATCTGGTCAGATGAGGAAAGAAACTCACCTACATCTTTTTCCAATGGTCTAAGTTTTTTGGGGTGAACTATTCCTTTAAGAAGAGGATGCACACAAGAGCTTTAAAAAACTCCATATGCTTTTAGTTTTTCAGCATATACCTGACATCACTTCCTCAAGAGGAATTAGCTAATGCTGTTCCTCAGTTGTTTTTCATCTCTACTCTTCACAAATAAAGTCATGTTTCCAGCACAGAGATGATCTGTCGCTAAATGTTTCAGGGGGGTTATGTAAAACTTTTAATGAGATTTGAGCTGACTAGCTTCTCCTGTGATTTGCTGTAGCCATGGAAATGATTAATGGCGTAAAGTGGGTGCTCTGAGAGAGAGAGTGTCGTAGCGGCCACGCTAACCTGCTCTCTGACTGACATTGCATTATAATATTCACTCATGAAAGTGCACCTGCTCCCAGCTTTAATGAGCCTGTAGAGCTGGCCTGCCACGAACCCAAAGCTGAAACACCTGATGAAGGGCTCTCCTTTCTGCCGAGTTACAATTTAATAGCACACAAACACAAACCCAGAGAGATAGCAGCCATAGTCTCCCATTGGTATGAATTCTCTTTTTGATATTTCATTACAGTCTGCTCTGAGATCGCCATGGCTCAAAACTTCCACTCTCAAAAGCTATTAAAGTATCCCTTTGACTCTTTACTGGCTCTCCGTTACATGATAATAGCAATCCATTGATGAGAAATCCCAGACTGTAGTATCCGATGATATCAGATTGTAATACATATTGTAAAACTTTGGACACACTGATATGATAAATTATTTTTATAAAAAAAAAAAAAACTTTTTGCTTCTGCTTAAATTCTTGAAATTAGTTTTTAAATTATGTGTACTTTGTTTTCTTACTTTAGTTTTTAAACAAAATTAATTGTAGTGGAGTGGATTAATATGGGAGCAGAGCTATAGAGTACAAATATACAAATACAGAGTACAACTGTCACACTACAGAAGGAGACCTCGGGTAGACAGACAGGTAAGTGTAATCTCTTTATTTACAGCTTGGTGCGGAGGGGAGAGATGCAGAGCAAACGGGGTGAGTAACTCAAGAGTCTTTAAGAATGACTGGACTTGTTATGTTATGGCTCATGTTAATAACCGATCCTTGTATCTCTTTACAGGTCCGACGGATGATGCAGATGGCGAAGACAGGCGGGTAACAGGTTAGAGTCCAGGTAGGTGAGTCAGGTAAGGAGTAACAATGTTTCTTTTCCTCTTTGCAGGTTGGCATGCTGAAGACGAGCACTAATGAAATGTGATTCACCCACACAATGTATGATACACAATCCACATTGTGAGCATCACACAACATCCTCTTCTGTGCACTGCTGCTGTCAGTCACAGAAGAATAGCTACTGTACCCTGTCTGTCTAGTTACAATGCAGTTTCTAGATAAACTTCTGTATTGTATTATCAGATTGACACTGAATACCCGCCACAACCCAGACTAACACACTGTAGACATCCCATTTGTTTAGAAACTTTTTGTTGTTGTTGAGAGCCCAGATTCTTAATTAGATAGCAATGCTGTGAACCATCTTTCTCCGTCTTATTAAATTAGGGGCATCTGAAGCGCTCAGTTGTCACGCTTATCTCTTGGAAACAGTTGGGCTGCTGCCAGCGCAAGGCTGCCTGTCTGCCAGTGTGTGTGCTGCCACGTGTGTGTGTGTGTGTGTATCATTGACTTCATACATGCAGTGAGTGCTCTTTGTGTCTCTTTACAGCCCCACAGTCACAGCACGTCTGTCCAGCGTGACAGGGAAAGGGTTTTTCATTAACACAGCTCTCCTCGCGCTGTTGTGCTGCTGTTACACCGTCCGCCTGCATTGGTCTCCAACAGAAGCTGCTCAGCCCAAACTATTAGAACTTTCTCTGTTTTATAGACTCTCCAAACCAATCTCATGAGTAAACATAACTATGTTAGACAAAAAGTGATGATTCAGTAATACAATAAAAGTTGTACAGTGTGATTAGTATGAAAATTTACAATTTTAGGGTATGGTTACTGTTACCGAGGAGGCTCCCGTACCGCCTCCTCCGCACCACCAGAGGGAACCGTCTCCTGAATATTAGCGATCTCCCATTCGGACTCCATTTCCCATCATCCCTCTTACCTGGGCCTAATTACACAATCACACCTGCATCTAATTTACACACACACATATAAGCCACTCACACACACAGACTCTCTGCGAAGTCTTGATTTGCCCTGGCTGTCATTTCTGAGCATTATACCCATGTTTGCTTTCTTTGTATTTGATCTTGGAACTTTCCTGTTTATCCGATTGTTCTCTGCCTGCCCCGATCTTGGATTGTTTCACCTGGACTGTGTTCACTAGCCGCCTGCCCCGATCTCTCACCTTGTTCACGATTCTGCCGCTGCCTTGTCCCTACTGTTCTGCCTTGCCGGTATTTGACCCAGTATTCTCTGACTATTCTAAATAAAAGCTGCAAATGGATCCAAACGCTTCTGACTTGTCACAACAGTTACATGACAACAATGTACTAAAAATGGAAAAAAATTATTTTGCGTTTTTGTAAAGTTTTGAATTCAGACGATAATGTTGTCAAAGCGACCCCCATTCACACAGATTAACAAAAGTGACTAAAAAGCCATATTATGCATGCCAGGCCAGTAATAGGCGATGTAATTTTGTAAAGAAACACCTCTGGGGCCACAATTGCAATCTATATAAATGTCCATGAGTATGATGTCACCATTTTTCATAAGATCCACATATTGTAGATTTACATGACAGACGCGATAATGTATCACTTTCAAAGACTTGCACTTTGAAACCCGCTTTCAAAAAAGTGTTGTGTTTATCCCAACCCTAAATATTAGGATTCCAAGAGCCCTGATCTGAGAGGAAGCCCGATGCAATTTCTACTGAGGGGTAGTTGTCTCAATTGTTAGTTGTCTCCTCCATTTTTTGGTGGCCAGGCCAGTTGTGGACAAACTAATTAGTATGTGGTTAGAAAATTTGGTTACACTTTATGTCCTAGTTACAGTGTAATTATTCATGTAAGTACTGATTAATATTAATTACATGAACTTACTATATGGTTAGGATTAGGGTTTCTTGCATGTAATTATGCATACGTTATTGTTATTATAATAGTAAGTACATGTAACGTGTGACAAGGACACCTTAAAATAAAGTGTGACCAAAGATTCTGGCTGCACAGAAACAAATTGACCAATTATCCACCAATTTGCAAAATTAAATAGTAAAATACTTTAAAATTGCAAGTGTGTTGCATGTCTCTTTCTCCCAACCCATTTTACTTTTGTAACATTAATGCATGTTAATGTTATGGTGGCATCACTTCTAGCACATTATGGTATATGTGTCATTTTTATTCAGTGATAAGTGTCAAGAGATCACCTGTAGTGCTGCCTCCATTTCTTCTCTCTAGACACTTGAACATAAGAAAATGTTCTTAAAGGGTGATTGAACAGGAGAATAGAAGAGTACTGCCTAGAGAGAAATCTGTGTGAAATGTTCAGGGCAGTTAGGCTGTTTATTTAATTATTTATTTCTCTTGCTGTTTTCTGTGACAAACTCAGTGAATTGGTCTCTCTCTCCAAAGAATGTCAGCTCATCTGATCACAGACAGGTGTTCTAATTGAACTTGACAGCCTGTCATGATGTATTTATGTCTTAGTATGAAGCAGCAAATATTATAACACAGAATGAATATGTGTTTGCAGCCGTAACACAATGCTTGTCATCATGCTTTGACCGAACACTCTGTTTAACAGCCGGAAAGCTTGCTATGATTTTGTCACCTGCACATTTTGTACTCTTTTTTTTTTTTTTTAAGGAAGAGTGCAGTTTGCTGTGTCCTTAAATGCATTTTAGGAAATACGATTTAAAAAAAATTCCTTTCAAATATTTATGTAGGTGCAATGCAAAGTTGAGTTTGCCCAGGAAAGGAACATCTCAACTGAGATCTCTTCAGTATTGCAATTGTTTCCCTAAACAGCAGTGTGATTAAATTAGAGAGCAGATGAAGACTTTTGCTGATGTGCTCTGCATCTCCTTTAGAGTTTCAGACGAGCTTTCAATAATGACTCGAATTATGCTCAGATCGGAAGATATATCAAAGTTTCAATATGAATTTTCTTGCCTGGTTCTAAAGCCAAATGATCCTAGCCACTATCCACATTCATTTTGTAGCTCTGTACTTTATGTCAAAAATACTTTTTTTGTCTATTTTTTAAGTCTCCTAAAGAATGTTGAGAGACAAAGTTGTTACTGAAATAGAAAAATAAAAGAGCAACCTCTGATCAGTGACATTTTCACAACAATTTGCCATAATCAGCTATCACCATTCAAACAGAAGGATGGGAAAATCCATATTTAATAAGAGTGGATCACACAACAAATACAGCTAGCTGATGAGGGTTTTGAAATGTGCCAGTTTGAAAAAAAAAAAAAAAAATCTAACAGTCGAATGACTGTTATGTAATAGAATTTTTGTTTACAATTTCTGAAATAGCGGTTCATTTTCTTGATTGAAATCTCTTATCTGTAAACTACATAATCTATTCAGAGAATGGTGTATTTGCACAAGGGACGCACACACGCACACTTTCAGAACTGATCTCCAAACGAAACAAGTTGGAGATAAAAATGAAATCCACTGAGTGTTTAGAGTAAAGAGAGAAGAGCCAAAATGCAAACTAATTATTTAAATGGATTTCTAATCGAACAAGAGAGAGAGTAAGTCAGTGTTAGAGAGAAAAGTGGCTGATGGAAGTGATCGTTAAGTCGAATTTTCTCTATATTTTTGTTTGTTCTTTTTTTGTGTTTTTTTTGTTGGCTTTATGAGTTTTGTTTGCTTATCTGTCTTGTTAACACGTTTTTTAGGGTAGTAGTATTTGTTTTCCTTGGTTTTTTTAGTTTTCTTGAGGTTTTTTCTTTGTGTTTTGTCTTTTTTCCTTGTTCACCATTATTTTTTTATATAGTATTGCGTTCTAGTTTTCTCTTTTTTCTTTTATGATGTTGTTCTTCTTGACGTAATTGTTCCTTTATCTTTTTTCCTTTTTTGTCTTTTTTGGTTTGCTCTGTACGTGCTTTTTTTTTATTCTTTTGTGTTTTATTTTCTTTTATTTGCGTTTTTGTTAATTTTAATTTTTTCTTATGGTTTTGTCTTTTTATTGTTTCTCTTTTCTACTTAAGCTGCTTGTTTTTTTCTTTCTTTATTCCTTTTTTTTCGTATTTTTCCTTTTTTGTTCTCCCCCCTATACCCTTTGATTGTTATTCCTTGATCACTTTTGTTTCTCTTGTTTGTTTTATTTTCGGCCGTTTTTTCTGTTTTTGTTCTTACTTTGTGTGTGTTCCTTAATTTTTGTTATGTTCTTTATCTACACTGTAAACAATTTAATGGTAAAAAAAAACCTTGAAAATGGTAAAAAAAAAAAAAGCTGTGAGTTTAGCGGTAAAAAAATAGTAAAAATGCTACAGTAAATACCTGTTAAATGGTTAACGGTAAATTCCCATATTATATACAGTGAAAAACTGTATTGGACATTACATTTAATTTTACGGTAGATATCGATAGAATTTAGAACGTTTCAGAATATCATTTTTGAAGTGAAACAGACCGTATAATTTACAGTGAATAACAGTAAATTGACATTCCCAGAATTCCCTGCATTACATTTCAAACTGTTGATGTTTTTTTTTTGTTGAAATAACTGTTTCTTCTTAGGTTTTTCTCAGTTTTGTATATTAGGGCTGTGTGTTACACCTAACGTTGTTAAATCAATGTTTATTGCATTATTTCAGAATCATGCGTGTCACCGTGATGGGGTTTAGTGTTAGTGTGAATGACACTGTGCACCTTCAATATAAGTTATTATTTAAAAGCTGCTTGTGATAGACTTTGGTTCATCATGATACTTTCTCATCACCGCCTGCATTTGGTGGTCATCAGTGTATTACAAAGATACAAAACAGATTTCAGTACTTCAGTAGGTTGGTGTAGTAACATTATATCAGGTAATGAAATTAAGGTATTTAACTGTAAATTTAAGTTAAAACTGTAAAACCATAAAATGTTGCTACGATATTTTTTCACTGTAAAATTATGGACAACACGGACTGTTTTATTACCGAGAAATTTATGGATTTTTTTTTACAGTGTAATTTAGTCAATCATATTTAGTCAATCATAACTCAAAAGGATAAAAACAACTCCCTATACCTTCTTAGTTAGACATTAAGCCAAATGGGCCTGTCTTCATTATTTTTAAATATAATTTAAAATGTGAACTTTAAAACAATTAATAAAAAGGTTATTTCTATCCAAAGTGGCTTCCAGGAGCAATGGTATTATCTTCTGTCTCAGTTGTTATTAGGCTGGAACCAGTAGTGATAGATTTGCTTTGCTTTTGTTGAAAAACAGATTAAGATAGGTTAAATATTTCATTTTTTTTTCAAGAGAAAACCATTCTTTGAGTGATTATTTTATTCACTGAATCTTCAACTTTTTAAAACTTCTCTCTTTTCGGACTAGTTTTTGGGTGACATCTGCTCGCTCTGTGTGCGGTAGACAGAAGGACACATCAGGGATCGTATTAATATTTAATATCTGATTTGAGGTCAGCGCGGCTCTCTCTGAGGATGAGAGTGGAGAGCGCTGCCGCTGTCACACATCTAAGAAGCTCCTGTAGCCCGTCAGAGTCGATTTTTTTTTTTTCTTTTTTTTTTTTGAGCCCTCAATCCATCACAACAACAGACAAATTACACAAAATAAACACTAATCATTACTTGCAGGAAAAGTATTTGGCAACACTTATATTGCCATTAAGTCATTTGGAATCACTGCATAATGCATAACAGATGAGTCGGTCCTCACTGCTCATCGTCTTACCCTAATTTTAAGCTTTTAAGCATTAATGATTAAGACTTTACAATGAGATTTTATTGGTTAACATTAGTTAATGCATTGGCTACAACGAGCAATATGTAATTAATTCACAGTGCATTAACAGAATATTACCAGATACAGATACATTGTGTTAGTAATGTATTAGTATGTTGAAGTGAATATGAACTAAGAAGAATAAAAGCTGTGGAAGTGTTGCTAGTTCGTCTTAACTAATGATAACTAATGTTAAAAAATGGAGCCTCACTGTAAAGTGTTACCAAAATTAATATTATAAATTGTGTACACTGTATGAGTCGATTTAAAAATAGTAATAGTAAAAAATAAATAGGTGGGTTCAAACTTTTGACTTTGTACTGATAATGAAAATTATTTATCAAAGTTATTCACTATTATTTGAATGTGCTTTAATTTTATTTAGTCACATAATGTACTAATATTTGTTAATGGCATCATAATTAATGGTAATAATGTGCTAAATGACAAGCAACAAAAACCAAAGAACCTGTAGCGAATAAATACCAGGATGTTATGGAGGCATTATTGTTCATTGGTAAAGAGCCATCATCCACACAAGTCCTCTTTCACTGTCACATCACATCACATTTATTTATTTTATATTTCTCTCTTTTATTTACTCTCTTGTGAACTCATTACAGTCTGTTAAAGGAAGTTTTTCTGACAGCTGTGTCCTCTGGACCCTGGGTGTCCCTTGTGAGCTGCTGTCTGTCCCAGAGCCAGACAGAACAGATCATTTGAGAGAACTTCTGGATTTACACGCATGGAGAGACAGACCCAGTTTGAGCAGAGATAATCAATCCCCACCCCCAGCAAAGCAGCCTTTAGTACTGTGAATCTTAGTGAAGTGAGCTGCCTACACAGAATCAATGGCATACTGCACTATACTCAGTGAACACAATAAACATTGCCTCACATTATTATATATAATAATCATATATAAACATGTTTTACCACCAGTTTATTTTCAGCTGGAGACCCTTTTATTTAATGTTATATAAATTTGACCCTGGACCACAGTCCATTCATAAGGGTCAATTTTTTGAAATTGAGATTTATACATCATCTGAAAGCTGAATAAATAATCTTTCCATTGATGTATGGTTTGTTAGAACAATATTTGAAAATCTGGAATCTGAGGGTACAAAAAAAATCTAAATATTGAGAAAATCGCCTTTAAAGTTGTCCAAATGAAGTTCTTAGCAATGCATATCACTAATCACAAATTAAGTTTAGATTTATTTACGGTAGGAAATGTACAAAATATCTTCATGGAAAATGATCTTTACTTAATATCCTAATGATTTTTGGCATAAAGGAAAAATCTATAATTTTGACCCATACAATGCATTGTTGGCTATTGCTACAAATATCCCCCAGCGACTTAACACTGCTTTTGTGCTCTAGGGTCGCAATGCTTTTATGATGTGAAGTATGCAAATTTACTACAATTATGCAAACTTCTTTTTTCAACAGCATTTCAAATAACACCATTAATGCACTTAGTGCGCTATTTAGGCAATAGGGAACAATATCAGACACTGCATGCTGCAGGTTTTGAGATGTTTTTGATCGGTAGCTTCACAAGGACCACAGTGAGAAGGATGCTGGCAGGTTTTCTAACACTGCTGTGTTTGTCCGGATCAGCCGCTGGACACCGACACTGACCTTGTGATGGGAAGTTCATAGAGAGACCACATACGTGGCTGAGCTTGTCACGCTGAATGCCCACATGATGCAAACATGACAACCTGTGCCAACAGAGCCCACCATCAGTTGAAGAGAAATTCAAGAAATGTGGATACGGCATCACAATATGGATATGATAGAGGAGGATGCATCTCATGTGAATACCTGTGGCATTTTAAAGTCCCTGAGTCCTTTAGGAACACACGTTTCCCCAAAGCAATCTGGAGTTGCCATGGTTACACTGACTGTTCAACAGAGCTGGTGTCTACACCTGATATGAGAAATAATGAAGCAACATCTTTATTGGCCGTTTAATTGATGTTCACGTGACCCTGATCATTTCAGTGTGTAATGAGTACACTGGCATCTGTTTTGGTTCAGTGAGTTCAGATGAAAGCTATGACTTGTGTGCATTCCAGTGTCCATGCATGTGATTCAGCCCTTAGCCACCCATAGCAAGAATCACTATTATTATCCTCACAGTTAAGGGGTTTGAACAAAGCCTCAACCATACGTATTGAACTTTAGCCCTTGCCACACTGTTTTGAGACATGAATTATACCTCAGATCATGAGCTTGTCCGAGGAGAGATGTTCTGTTATTTTTCTGAGGAATCAAGGGCTGCAAGTGAAGTAAAAAAAAAAATAGTTAAGGGCTAGGGTTAGGGTTAGGGTTAGGCCAGGTCGAGCCACACACCACAACTGAAGACTTTTATTATCTGAACAGATTTTAAAACACTAGGCATCACACTCGTGTTGACTTTGTAAAAAATTACAGAGTAATTACAGACTTTTACGACTTTTCAGGTCATTCTGGACACAAAAACGAATATGCAAGGAGACATATGAAAACAATATACAGTCAAAATTTATTCAGACACCTTCAACATTTCTCACATTATCTCAGTTTATTCGCTATAGTTTAGAAAATGGTTAAAAGTTAAATTGGCAGAACAAATTCATCTTGATAATGTCAGACAACTTTGATAGAAAGGTATGTAATGGATTACAATCAACCAAAAAATATTCAGCTTTTACCTTTAAGTACAAAAACCTAGAGAATCGCAAATTAGAGTCAGCGTTACCCAAGCACTGGCTTAATTTTGTGCAGTTTGTGGTGTAAAAAGGTCACACTAGCAATTAAAGAAAAAACACTTAAGCAAAACATGGTCAGGTCAAAGTGTCTGAATAATTTTTGGTCTCACATTTTTATCAGTTTTACTGGTAGTCCTCTGTATGAAGAATCTTTGGATATAATATGTCACAGTTCACTTATATTTATGAACCATAGTGTCCTGCACCCACTAGTAAAATATAAAAAATTACACCGTGTTTTCCTGTAGTGCTCATTTTGGGGAAACTATCCTGCTCATTGGTTGTTTCCATGTTTGGACACTTGATGTCGTCCGCCAGACAGGTCCGGTGTGCAAGACCTTTTAGAAGCTTCCATAACTCAAATATTGTATAGCCTACTGTAGATGTAAAGGTTAAATGTAAAATGCTTAGTCCAAACAATCAGGTAGCATAAGGGATTTTTGTTATCTTAAAGGGGTCATATGCTGCTTTTTTAAAGATCATTATTTTGTGTATTGGTGTAACATAATATGTTGACATGATTTAATGTTCAAAAAACAAGTATTTTTCAAATAAGGATAATTATTGTCGGTCCTCATAGCCCCGACTCTCTAAAACGCTTCGGTTTCTACAAAAGCCCCTCCCCTTCCCGACAAAATGGCAGTCTGCTTGATTGGCCGCTGAACAAGTGATTGTGATTGTTCCCGCACTGCAAAGAAATCGAAATGTAACGACCCTTACTCATAATCGCGTAGCTTCTCTTCCAAAATAATGCAAGACAGTAAATAAGGTCATTCGGTTTACATCAGTTAAGCCCGAAGGGGAACAAAACGTCGCGTACAGCCCTAGGGATGACGCTCGTTGGTGGTGCAGTCACATCCACTGTAAAGGACAGCGACTCACTGAGTGCCTGTCCTCGCTCTCTCTGTCACACCACACGCCGCCACGCGCACACACACACAATCACGATGCGCAGAACATCCGCATTTTACACAGTCAATAGCAAATACTAATAAACACAAAACCGTAGTGATTCAAAAGAGCCAGATTGTCATAGCAAAGTTAGAATTACCTCCTCTCCTAGGTTTATTAAACGGTTGTCCATAAAATGCATTGCTTTTCTGTTGTAAGTAATCTTAAAGATTACATCTACTTTCGGAAGGACTAGGCCGTTGCTTCTCACCTCTCTAGACGGAAGAAAACCAGGGTCCCCCTGAAATGCTGACGTAAAAACCTAGCACTGCGGTTTACTGCCACAACCACACGTTCGCTCTGTCGCCCCCTGCGCACACCTTTGGGCGCATTATGCAAATATTTCCAAATAGTGAGGTAGATATGTGGGGGCGTTCGACGAGTCATTTTAGGGGGGTGTGGCAGAGTCTTAACTTTGATTAAAAATATCTCTTTGGTTTTGAGACCTTTAGTCTTTGCAACTTCAGGGATTTATCTATGCACAATCATCTTGTAACACCAAAGAAAAAGGAAAACTTGAAATGATCTTATGACACCTTTAAGAAATCCTTGCGTTGGGATGTCACCACTACAGGGTACTTGAGTGAACCCCACTCGGATTTTGCTGCCACAGGCCCCAGACTTAACTTGTATGGTTCTGTGGACGGCCATTAGTCAGTTGGACATTGAACATGTAACGCTCTTAGGATTGACAAGTGCAGTTTTTCCCCTAAACTCAAGCTGCGATTGCCAGAAGTAAAGCAGCATTAGTGCATGAGGGCCATTACCAGATCTAAAAATGCTGAGATAATTTGTCATTGTTGCATAAAAACGTCTGACCCTTTGAGCACTCTCCTAAATGTCAGCGGTAATTGCTCTCCCTAAAAACCCCTGTGACACGAGCAGAGTGCGGAGGTGATTTCAGCCTCCCCACACTCCACGAGCGAGAAGAAACACAGTGCCGAGGGAAAGCAACGTCAGAGTTTCTCTTCGGGGGCGGCATTTCCCGCAGGCCGCCGCTGACGCCCCTGTCGCTAGGACGATGCCCAACCAAGCGAAGAAGAAACGCAAGAACCCACGCCCTGTCGTACCTATGAGCTGAAGTACACCAGTACACCAGTCTGAACATGAAGAATGGTGGGCTGAACATTCAACGTCAAAGTGTGAGGATTTGCTTCTTAATAAACAAGCACTGATTCTTGAGTACTAACAAAACAGCCTACTGATACACAAACATGAGTTTACATATTGGAATCACTGGTTCAATATGATAAATATTTTCGAAATTCACATATGGGTTTGTGAACCCTTTGCAATTACCTTTGTTTCTGCATTTATAGACACGGTTATACAAATATATAGTATAGTGTATTTATATTAAATCATATTAAATACTGTACTTAATGCACAGTACAAAAGTCAGCCAAGCTAAAACTGAAATAAACATTCAAAGCTATACAAATGTCTCTGTAATATTGAAATATCAGGGTTGAGATCCCTTGAGCTATAGCCAAAGGAAAATCCAGATTTTAAGTTTATATTTCATGTTGCTCTCTCTGTGTTGACTGTATTTATGAAATCTCCACAGCATGAGTGTCAAACAGCTGCCAGAGATTGTTAGTCCTGATAGGAATATCTTCATGTAAACAGGGCAGATGCTGCAGCGGTGTATGGTGTGTGTGTGTGTGCGCGAGCACGCATGTGTCTGTTTCTTCCCAAATGGATACTTTGTGTTATATAATAAGGTCTGTCGCAGGGTCGACAACTTGTTTTAACATTTAACAGGATCGTTAAATTATAAGAGATTTAGGTTTTCTTAATATATTAATTTGCCTTCCATCAGCATGTTCAGTACTTTAGCACCTGTATTATATATTTAGAACTATAAAGCACAGAAGAAAGGTTCTAAAGGTAAAACTTTCTCTATAGAGAAATTGATTCTTCTAATTGTTAATTAAGGAATTCCCTAAGGAGTACTACACCTCCCATTATTACGGTGGCCGTGAAGTGCAAAACAAATCACAATTCATTAAACAAAATAACAAATTACAAACACAAATGCAAGTCTAAAAAACAGAATAACAATTCAGAAAGCACAACAACAAATCCGAAAACAAATTAACAAGTCAGAAAACACAATGACAAATTTGAAAACAAAATAACAAGTCAGAAAACACAACAACAAATCCGAAAACAAATTAACAATCAGAAAACACAAACGGACAAATCAGACAAACCGGAAGAGGTATGTATAGTTTGAGACAGTGCCATTGGTTGGGATTACTCACCGCTGACTGGACGAGACATCTGTCCAATCAACTTATACAGGGAAGAACCAGCCAAGCCCCCGCCGCAGAGACATGGTCTCCGATTAGACACGGCGGCAGTCGGCTATTAAGGTAGCCTAAACGTTTACAATGTTTTGTACGAGTTGCACATTACTCATGAGGACACCTCACAAACCATATGCGCCCGCTGTGTATACTCTTACCACTCGTAGTCACTCTCCAAGTGGCAGAGAAACAATCAGCTCCAGTGGTGGCAGATGCGACAAGCACTTGCCTTTGCCTTGTTGACCGTAGATTGACATAACGTTCAGATCCCGCACACACTTTTGCCCCGCCAAAGTTTTTTCTCCCTTTTCAAACTCGTTATTATCTAAGAGCATTTATATTTGCACTAAGTGTAAATAGCATATTTTTTTTAGCAATATGCTATTTCCACTAAGTGCAAATACCTATTTACACTATGTTAAAATAGCAGGATTTATACTATCAAGTATACTACTTGTTGCAAACAGTGGCAATTATCTGCACCTCAGTATAATGTAATGCATTATAAACCAGTATGCAATAATAACTTGAGTGTAAACTTTAAATTTAATTCAAATTATTAAATGGATGCCACCTTATTGGTACAATAAAGACCTCCCTACACCTACCCTAACCCTACCCGATACTATATTTTCAACTTTTTGATTATTTCCTTAATTTTTATTGAAAATAAATGCCTTTACGATGTGATACGAGATTTGAAAAGGGAGAAAAAAAAGTTTGGCAAAAGGCAGGATCGAAAATGCCAACAACTAGCACTTATCCATCTGTGCCACTGGAACTGATGGTTTACAACCACTTTTAACTAAATGTAAATAGACACGCCGTATTTTTTGATTGACAGATGTCTCATCCCGTCAGCGGTGAGTAATCCCAAACCAATGGCTCTGTCTCAAACTATACCTACCTCTTCCGGTTTGTCTGATTTGTCGTTGTGTTTTCTGACTTGTTAATTTGTTTTCGGATTTGTCGTTGTGTTTTCTAACTTATTATTTTGTTTTCGAATTTGTCATTGTTTTCTGACTTGTTAATTTGTTTTTTAGACTTGCATTTGCGTTTGTAATTTGTTATTTTGTTTTCAGAATTGTGATTTGCTTTGCACTTCTCGGTCACCATACATTATTCTGAAGAGAGCTCCACCAATTAAGTCACTGCTGCAAATGATGTAATTGAGATAACTTACATATTTGTTATTTTTGCCATAAACTTAAATATAATGTTTTTTGCTATCCGGCATTGATGACTAGTATTTTTTTTTACATTGCAATATGCAAATTGAATCAGAAAAATACTTTAGGATGGCTGCCTAGAAAGTGGACAGTGACTGTTGTTCTTTATTGGGAAAAACAAAGCATCTGAAATAACTAAACTAAGGAAAATATTCCCAACCCTTTGCCTAAGGAAATGAGTATAAATGGTTTATTAGGTTCTGTTTTCTTTGTACATATTGTAGACTGGTGCATTTGTCCCAGTGGAGCTCAGCGCTGTTAGAAGGAGCTGCCTGAACATCTAGTCAACCATGGTGTCTGTGTTATGTGAGAAGAGGAGTGTGTGATGGTGTAGTTTTTCCCCTTTACCTCAATCTTCAGGGCTGGGTCGCTGTCACGTCTCGGTCAGATGTCTTGGGGATTCAACATATTTGTCCTGTGTGACTCCAGACGGTGTCCTCTTTCTCACACATGCTAGATGTTTACTGCAAACATATTAAATGTTTACAGGAACCAGCTGCTGTAATTAAATCTTTAGCATGGAACATGGGTTTAGTTAGTGCTGATTACAGGGGACACTACAACACATGCCGAGAGCAATTAAAAGGGGCAAAGGTAACACTTTAATTCAGGAGGGTCTCTAACTAGTTGCTTGTTAGCATGCATTTTACTGAATATTAGCCATTTATTAGTAGTAATTAAGCACTTATTAATGCTTTATTCTACATCCCTAATCGTACCCAATACCTAAACTTAACAACTACCTTACTAACTATTATTAAGCAGCAAATTAGGAGTTTGAGGCAAAAGTCGTAGTTAGTGAATAAGTGTTCCCTATTCTAAAGGGTTACCTGGTGATATTTAATTTGTCTCAGTGTTTTTTTTTTTTTCTTCTTCCTCTGATATTTTGGATGACACACTTTAGCCTACTTTGAAAAGAGTATCTACAGTTATAATAATCTTAAACGGTACAATGCATGAAATGTTTTTATCGCATGTTATTTAAAACGGATATTTAAATTACTAAATAAATTTAGTTTTAAAGCTATTTTATAGTTTATATATTGAGTTTTTTTTGGCCCAGAGTAAGACGTTGTTTGTAAGTTCATATGTAATTCTGTGTCTTTGAAATATAACCACGACAAGCATTCATGTAACTACTGTCTTTCACTGAAAATGTAAAAACAATAATATATAGATATTTTTTTTCTATTATTATAATTATTATATGTATATCTTATATATAGGTAAGGGGTAGAACGAGAAGTGAGACGTAGCACGGCAGCTCCATATGCAAAGCTTTATAGGGAGAAGACAGAGACATGGTCCTAAGAGGCTCGGATCAAACCGTGGTCAAACAGGTATATGGCTGGCAAGACACAAGAATAGTCCTAGGGTTAGCGTGGGTCGACGATTGGCAGACAGATTTACAGGGGCAAGGCTAAAGGGAGAAATCCAGGAAAACAGGCGAAGATCAAAACCGGAGAAAACAGACAAGGCAAGGCAAAACTAGGCTAAGGCAGGGAAACTAATGAGGGCTCTGTAGTGTAGCTATCTGAGGATATGCGCTAAACAATACTCAGCAGAGGGAAGGGATCAGAGTGAGTGTTAAATAGTGAGGGATTGATATGAAACAGCTGTGGGCAATCCGTGCTGAGTGCAATCAGTGCAATGAATGATGGGATAAGTAGTCCGGGGTGCTATGCAACAGTTAGTTAGTGCGAGAGTCAATGAAATGGAAATGGTGACCTCTGATGGCTAGCAGACAGAAGTTCATGGACCGGATTCGTGACAGAGCCCCCCCCCAAAGAGCGGCTTCCAGACGCCCCAAACACTAAACGATCCAGGTGGGCAGTAGAGCGGAGGCGGAACAGGGGGAGGGACGGAGGGCCACCTGGAAGTGGAGAGACCGGCCACTGAGGCAGGACTGGCGGAGCAGAGAGCCAGGGCGGAGCCGGCAGCACAGGTGGAACG
The DNA here is from genome assembly GCA_018155175.1 of Sinocyclocheilus anophthalmus. Taxonomy (NCBI): domain Eukaryota; kingdom Metazoa; phylum Chordata; class Actinopteri; order Cypriniformes; family Cyprinidae; genus Sinocyclocheilus; species Sinocyclocheilus anophthalmus. Next base: position 132,106 of record JADLZN010011004.1, read on the forward strand.
GAAGACCACCACAGCAGAACAGACAAGACCGAAGATCCCCCTGCGGAGCAGAAGAGAGAGAAGTTCATAGACGGACTCCTTGGCGGAAACGGACAAGCACGAGAGTTATAGCGCCGCCTTGGACGGAAACGGGCACGCAGAGGAGGGGGTTATAGACGGCTCCTGCCGAACAGAAACAGCAGAAAGGACGTGCTGGCTGCCACCACAACGCAAGGAAACTGAGGCAAGTGTCGCCACTTGGGAGGTTCTGCAGCCTGCGCCGCCATCTCTGAAGAGACTTCAGTGGACACCGTGTCCTCTGGGAGCACGGCAGTTGACACCTCTACCTCGGGAGGTTCTGCAGTGTAAGCCACCACCTCTGGAGATGTTGTACCCGGTGCCTCTTGCAAATCGGCGGTGGAGTACGCGGCCTAGATACACCATAAAGCAACCCCCCATAGGGGAAGTGCTGCAGACAGGGGAATGAGTTCAGGAAAAGGAGGGCTAAAGTGAGTGGGATTGGGGATACCAGCTGCGCGTGCAGAAACCAGCGGTGCATCCCTCACACTGGAAACCAGACTGGGATACCGACGGACCGACCCGACAATCTGGGTGCAACAGACAGGACGTGACATGACTTTGGATGATCAGCTGTGATGTGACGTGACTCTGGAAGGTCAGCTGTGATGTGATGTGACTCTGGATGATCAGCTGAGACGTGAATGGACTCTAGAAGGTCAGCTGTGACGGGACGTGGCTCTGGACGAACAGCTGAAACATGACAAGGCTCTGGATGAACAGCTGAGACATAATGAGGCTCTGGCAGATCAGCTGAGACTTGACTGGAATCATGAAGATCAGTTGTGACTTGACTCCTGAAGATTAGCAGTGACCTTACTTGACTCATGATAATGAACTGTAAATGACTGGACTCGTGAAGATCAGTTGTGACTTGACTTGACTCAGGAAGATCAACAGTGACTAGACTAGACTCATAACTATCAGCTGGGACTTGACTAGACTCATGATCCGGAACTGAGACTGATTTTGACCTTCGTGATGATCAAACGGTGATTAGAATGACTCGTGAATTCATGAATGTAACCTGACTTGACTAATGACGACAACTGTGACTTGCTCGATCATGATCATGAACTGTGACTCCGATTGATCATGACGATCAATCTGTGGGGGACTTGACTGAGGACTCATAACTATCAGCTGGACTTGGGACTAGGACTCATGAAAAGAACTGTGAATTGACATGATTCGTGACGAATCAGCGGTGAATGACTGGACTCGTGATGATCAACTGTGACTTGACGGGGTGCTGGTGTGTCTGCCATTTTGTGATCAGACTCATCTGTCGCCGGCATTTTGTGAACGTAACCTAGTGCGGGGCCATTACAGGAGTGAGTGTGGGGTCTCGTTCCTCCACAATACCCACAGTGAATGGAGAGCCAACAGTCAACAAAGCAAAGTCCAAAAAAACAACTCAGTGATGAACGCGGACCCTCGCGAATGAGTTTAAATTTGAGCGGTTGATTAATGCCAGTACAGAAAATCTATCAAAACATAGTCCGGTAAATCAGAGTGATAGGCAATGTCCAGATACTCTTGAATGTAGTCCTCGAGCGAGAGGGTGCCCTGCTCGAGGGCTAACAACAACCTTGCAGTGTCCATACCTGGCCAATATCCACTTGAAAAGCCGCTGGATCCATGTGTGGCCGAGTATTCTGTTACGGAGCCGACGAGACGAGAGGCGTGCGGATCCATATGCAAAGCTTTATTAGGAGAAGACAGAGACAAGGTCATAAGACAGGCAGGGTCAAACAATGGCAAAAAGGTATATTGAGGGCAAGACACAATATATACCTAGGGTAACGTGGGTAGACGATGGCAGACAGGTAACGGGGCAGAGCAGGGCTAAAGGGAGAAATCAGGAAAACTGGCAAGGCAAGGCAAGGCAAGGCAAAACTAGGCTAAGGCAGGGAAACTAATGAGGGATCTGTAGTGTAGCTATCTAAAGATATGCGCTAAACATTACTCGGCAGAGGGAAGGGATAAGAGGGAGTGTTATATAGTGAGGGAGTGATATGAAACAGCTGGGTGCAATCAGTGTACAGCTGTGTGCAATCCGTGCTGAGTTCAATCAGTGCAATGCATGATGGGAAAAGTAGTCCAGGGTGATGTGCAACAGTGTGCAGTGCAAGAGTCAATGAAATCGGAAAGGGTGACCTCTGATGGCTAGCAGAAGGAAGTTCATGGACCGGATTCGTGACAATATATATATATATATATATATATTATATATATATATATATATATATAATATATATATACACATTGTAATGATGACGTTGCAATTTAGAACTTATTTAATATCCATCTATTCATTCTTCAATCGCTTATCCAATGGTTTGCAGTGATGCTGAAAATTGAAGCACACTATTAATAGTTATATATTTATACAACTGCACATTCAATACAGTTAAGCACACTACCTTTTCACAAGGGATTAGTCTTTATTTTGCATCACGTCATGCAGTCATAATTTATGTCTCATGATCATTCCCTCGACATTTAAATGGAGTCTGAAAATTTTGACTTCATGCTGGAAATGCATAACAGCGCATTGTACTCATTCAAATATGCAGTTTACGGTCAAGTCCTGTTAAGACTGGAATATTTCAGAAGGATCTGAGGAGCAGCAGGTGCAACACACTGCAGAAACAACATGAGGCTTGACTGACTTTAGCACATTTGACTAATATTGTTAGTTCTTCTGGTTTTTATGCAAAATAGTCCCTCCTACATTACTTCCTCCAGCCTCCTCATGATGACGTGGATGATTTTTGCACTCCAAGCATGCTTTTTTGATATGCGGCCAGTTATGTGTTGATTAATGTGAGAATTATCTATAAAATATATTTTATTTGAATTGTAATTAAAATGTCCATTTCATTTCAACTCCCATTCTATTTCTCTTAAAAATATGTTCATCAAAGAACAGGCAGACTGTTGAATCATTCTGACTTCACAAAAAGTTGCTAAAACAAAATGTAATTTCTTCTGTAGTTCACAGAACACGTAACTTACTGAAGGTTTTCTGAGGACTGGTGTAGTCCAAGTGACATTTGAAACAGTCTAAACAAATGTGACAAATTTCTTTAACAGGCTATTTTCAGAGGTTACTGTTACATAAAAACCTCTTTGTGCGTATGTGTGTAAAACCTATTTTTTGTGTGTGTTTGTTGTGGTTCCAGTAGCGTTAGCATGGTCGTGTGTGAATCCCTGTTCAGCCGCTGGTGTGATCTGTGAGACATGTGAGTGGACAGGAGCAGTACAGTGGAAAACAGCATGGATTTATACAATAGCACACGTGTAATGATCACTGGAACTGTACCAACATAAAGCCTGAGCGATGGGCCAGAACAAACCAGTTTCTGCTCCTCTTATCCAAACCTCTGTGAGCTGTTAATTTATTAATAACTAAAACTACTACTTTACAGATTTTGTTTGCTTTGGTTTATGATTTAACATTACATAAGCATAAAATCAAACCAGACTCCTTTACAATATAAAAGCTTTACTTTACTACCCCCAGGCAGCTATATTTTATTCATGCAAATGCAGCTGCAAAACATTTTAACAAGGTTACACATAACACGTCAAATCAGCAATAAAATGATAATTTGACAGTACAACAACGATATTATACAACTTTTTGTGCATGTACCTTGTGGAGTAAAACCCAACCCAATGCCTCTGTTAAAAGTTTTTGTTGTTTTAGCTGAAATGTACAAAGCCTCTAAAGGGACATGACTCAATGCCTCAGGGCAACATTGTGCAGCTCAACCACTTTTGTTCAGCCAATATCATGCTATAGGGTGGAGATATGCTCAGATGCATAATCAGGAATATGATGCATTCATGTCCTCCTGGGCAGTTTTTACAAGCACAGAAAACTCAAAGAATGTGCGTCATCATCATCATCATCATTATTATTGTTATTATTATTATTATGCCACAGATAATTTTGTCACTCAAGCATATCAGCCCACAGACTGGTTAAATGAGTAGTGTTTTCTGGCAAAATGTATCAATCTTCTTCATTGACAGTACACATAATGCACACACACACACACGCATGGACTTCCATGTTTTATGGGGATATTCCATAGACTTAATGATTTTTATTCTGTAAAACTGTAAATTGTATCCCCTACCCCTACCCCTCACGGAAAACTTTATGCTCTTATAGATTTTCAAAAAAATCCTTCTGTATGATTTATAAGCTTGTTTCATCATGGGGACCAAAAATGGCCCCGCAAGGACAAAATTTACGGGTATTACTGTCAGGGTCGTCCTCAGTTGACGCGGGGCCTGGTTTGAGGTAGGGAGTGGGGCCCCCTTGGTCTGTTCGCGATCGCATTCCAGGGGGGTGTTAGGGTCCCCCCGGTCCGTCCGCTGCGGGGCTCCCTCAAAGTGCGAGCGCACCAGTTGCACCGCCCAAAGGACGGCCCCGCTCGCCAGACACTATAGGAATGCTTAGTGTAACCGGGCTGACGAGACGTGAGACTTGTGGATCCATTCGCAGAGCTTTTTATTGGAGAAGACAGAGATGTGGTCATACAGCAGGCATGGGTCAGATAATGGCAGACAGATATATGGCGGGCAAGACACAAGAATAAACCTAGGGCTAGCGTGGGTCGACGATGGACAGACAGAATCAAAAAAGGGGCAAGACAAAAGGGGTGAATCGAGGGAACCAGGCGAAGATCAGAAACCAAGAAGGCTAAGGCTAAGGCTAAGGAAATGACAAGGGCTAAGGCTAAGGCAAATGACAAGGGCTAAGGCTAAGGAAAATGACAAGGGCTAAGGCTAAGGCTAAGGCTAAGGATAAGGCTAAGGCTAAGGCTAAGGCTAGTGCTGGGAAAAACGACCTAGGGCTCTGTAGAGTTGCTATCGCTAGGGGAGTGATAAATGCTGAACAATACTCGGCAGAGGGAAGGGACAAGAGTGAGTGTTAAATAGGGAGTGAATAATATGAAACAGCTGTGTGCAATCAGTGAAAACAGGTGTGTGCAATTCGTGCTGAGTGCAATCAGTGCAATGCATGATGGGAAATGTAGTCCAGGGTGATGTGCAACAGTGTGTAGTGCGAGAGTCAATGAATTGGAAAGTTCATGGACCGGATTCATGACAGTGTGATGTGAGAAATCCTATGTGTTTATATATATATATGTGCTATTTGTTATTAGTAGTAGTTTTAATTTATTAGTTTATTTGATTATTTTTTTATATTTGTGATTAGTTGGAACCAGTTGTGTTTGATACTTGTCAAAAAAAATATAATAATAATGCTTATATCGCTTGTTTACCATATTCCACTTATATAGAAAATGTTGGTGTTTCATTACTCTCATAGTTGCCCTGAGGCAACAAACCAATATCTGGTTTGGGGGTGTGACACATTTTATGATGGATATATTATCAGGGACCCCCAAGCTCCCAAAAAATTTAATATTTTTTTCCAACCAAAATAAAAATTCATGCTATAGGTTTAATCAGCTTTTCACTATTTTACAACAAAAGCGAAACCATGTGGAAAGTTAAAGTTTTTGTTTTCTTTAACAATAATATATGAACTAATCAAAACAGACCTCTAAATTGCCAAAAATATGTTCATACGTGCAAACTTTTATCCTTGATAAACATTTATTTCAAAACCATGGGTACTGATGGGGAGTTGGTCTTCCTTAACACTGAAAAATGGTAACCTAAAAATAGTAATATCTGTAGGAACTGATTTTATTCAAATCAAAAATAATATTTACGGTAAGTTGAAAGTCAAGTTTTTTTTTTTTTTTTAACCTTTATTTATATAGCGCTTTATACAAAACAGATACAAAAGGTAAAAGGAATGTACAGCTTTAATTGGAAATATTGTGTCACTCAATTTTCAGTTAAAGGCAGTTCATCAATGATTCAGTGATGTCATCATACAGCTCAGTTCAGTTTAAATAGTGTCTGTGCAATCAAGTCGACGATGTCGCTGGATATTAAGTGTTCCCAACTAAGCAAGCCAGAGGCAACAGCGGCAAGGAACCAAAACTCCATCGGTGACAGAAAGGAGAAAAAAAACCTTGGGAGAAACCAGGCTCAGTTGGGGTCCAGTTCTCCTCTGGCCAGACAAAACTAGCAGTTAAATTTCAGGCTGCAGCAATGTCACATTGTGCAGAGGACTCAACTGGTTACTGTGGTCTTGTCCCGGTGACCGTCTAGGAGACAAGGTCCTCACTGGGTATCTGTCTTTGTGGCTAATATAGTTGTCCCGATCTTCATTCAGGGCTGTAGAAGTCCTCTCTAGGTGCTGATCCACCATCTGGGTTGGATACGGACTGGATCTGGTAGCTACGGTTACCTCGGAATAAGAGAGAAACAGACTAATATTAGCATAGATGTCATTCTTCTAACGATGTAGCAAGTACATCGGGTGTTATGGGAAGTGTTCCCGGTCCCAGTTGTCCTAATTAATGCAGGACTAAAAATCCTTTAATGGATTTGAATATTAGAAATGGGTTAGTGTGTTATGTGTAAGCCAGGTTTAAGAGATAGGTCTTTAATCTAGATTTAAACCGACAGAGTGCGTCTGCCTCCCGAACAACGCTGGGCAGATTGTTCCACAGTTTGGGCGCTAAATAGGAAAAGGAACTGCCGCCCGCAGTTGATTTTGATATTATAGGTATTATCAAATTGCCAGAGTTTTGAGAGCGCAGCGGATGTGGATGACTATAATGCAATAAGAGCTTGTTCTAATACTGAGGTGCTAAACCATTCAGGTTTTTATAAGTAATAAGCAAGATTTTAATATCTATACAATGTTTAATAGGGAGCCAGTGCAGTGTTGGACAGAAACCGGGCAATAGGGTATACTTACTGGGTCTAGTAAGAGAACTCTAGCGGCTGCATATTGGGACCGCTGGAGTTGTTTATTAATCGTGCAGAACAATCAACCCATAAAGCTTTACAATGATCTAAACTTGAGGTCATGAACGCATGAATTAACATTTCGTATGTGGACATTGAGACTAGGGGTAGTATTTAGAATTAATATTTTTGGAGATACGAAAAATGCAGGTACAGTTTCGAAAAATTCTAGAAATATGGTTTTCAAAGGAAAGATTGCTATCAAATAGCACACCTAGGTTCCTAACTGATGAAGAATTGACAGAGCAGCCATCAAGTGTTAGACAGTGTTCTAAGTTATTACATGCAGAGTTTTTAGGTCCTATAATTAACACCTCTGTTTTTTCAGAATTTAGCAGTAAGAAATTACTCATCATCCAGTTTTTAATATTGACTATGCATTCCGTTAGTTTTTCAAATTGGTATGTTTCGCCAGGCGATATATAGAGCTCAGTATCATCAGCATAACAGTGAAAGCTAACACCATGTTTCCTTATGATAGCTCCCAAAGGTAACATATAATGCGTGAAAAGTAACGGCCCTAGTACTGAGCCTTGAGGTACTCCATACTGCACTTATGATGGATATGATACCACTTCATTCACTGCAATGAATTGATGGCGGTTAGATAAGTACGAATTGAACCATGCTAATGCACTTCCATTAATGCCAACAAAGTTTTCTAGTCTATTCAAAGAATGTTGTGGTCAATAGTGTCGAATGCAGTGCTAAGATCCAATAGCACTAATAGAGATACAACCACGATCAGATGATAAGAGCAGGTCATTTGTAACTCTAATGAGAGCAGTATCAGTACTATGATACAGTCTAAATCCTGACTGGAAATCCACACAGATACCATTTTTCTCTAAGAAGGAATATAATTGTGAGGATACTACCTTTTCTAGTATCTTGGACAGAAAAGGGAGATTCGAGATCGGTCTGTAATTAACTAGTTCTTTGGGGTCAAGTTGTGTTTTTTGATGAGAGGCTTAATAACAGCCAGTTTGAAGGTTTTGGGGACATATCCTAATGACAAAGATGAATTGATATTCAGAAGAGGATCTATGACTTCTGGAAGCACCTCTTTTAGGAGCTTAGATGGAATAGGGTCTAGCATACATGTTGTTGGTTTAGATGATTTAACAAGTTTATACAATTCTTCTTCTCCTATAGTAGAGAATGAGTGGAATTGTTCCTCAGGGTATCTATAGCACACTATCTGATGCGTTACTGTAGCTGACGGCTGCATGGTTACAATTTTATCTCTAAAAATATCGATCTTGGAAGTAAAGTAGTTCATAAAGTCATTACTGCTGTGCTGTTGGGAAATGTCAACACCTGTTGATGCTTTATTTTTCATTAATTTAGCCACTGTATTGAATAAATACCTGGGGTTATGTTTGTTTTCTTCTAAAAGAGATGAAAAGTAATCAGATCTAGCAGTTTTTAATGCTTTTCTGTAGGATAGGATACTTTCCCGCAAAGCAATACGAAATACCTCTAGTTTTGTTTTCCTCCAGCTGCGCTCCATTTTCCGGGCTGCTCTCTTTAGGGTGAGAGTGTGCTCATTATACAATGGTGTCAAACTGTTTTCCTTAATCTTCCTTAAGTGTAAAGGAGCAACCGTATCTAAAATGCTAGAAAAGAGAGAGTCCATAGTTTCTGTTACATCATCAAGTTGTTCTGAGGTATTGGATATGCTAAGGAATTGAGATAAATCAGGAAGATTACTTACAAAGCAGTCTTTTGTGGTAGAAGTGATGGTTCTACCATACTTGTAACAAGGAGTAGAATTTACAGTTTTAGCTATATGAAGTTTGCACAAGACTAGATAATGATCTGAGATATCATCGCTTGGCTGCATAATTTCAACACCATCAACATCAATTCCATGTGACAGTATTAAATCTAAAGTATGATTATGACAATGAGTAGGTTCTGACACGTGTTGTCTAACCCCAATAGAGTTCAGAATGTCTATGAATGCTGATCCCAATGCATCTTTTTCATTATCAACATGGATATTAAAATCACCAACAATTAAAACTTTATCTGCAGCCAGCACTAACTCGGATATAAAATCAGCAAATTTTTTAATAAAGTCTGTATGGTGCCCTGGTGGCCTGTATACAGTAGCCAGTACAAACATCACAGGGGATTTATCATTAACACTTGTTTCTCTGGATAATGTTAAATGAAACACCATTACTTCAAACGAGTCATACTTGAAGCCCGCCCTCTGAGAAATACTGAACATATTGTTATAAATTGTAGCAACACCTCCCCCTTTACCTTTTGGATGTGGCTCATGTTTATAACAGTAATCTTGGGGGGTAGACTCGTTTAAAATAATGTAATCATCAGGTTTTAGCCAGGTTTCTGTCAAACAGAGCACATAGGTTATGATCAGTGATCATATAATTTACAAAATGTGCTTTCGTAGAAAGGGACCTGATATTCAATGAGCCAAGCTTTATCATTTGTTTATCCGTATTACATCTGTTTTTTATTTGTTGAACATCGAACGATTACTGAATCAACCTAAATGCATCACTTTATACCAACAGAATACATTTTGTATGGATTTTTATCAGGTAAAAATAACTCATTACACCGATCAGGCATAACATTATGACCACCTTCCTAACATTGTGTTGGTCCCCCTTTTGCTGCCAAAACAGCCCTGACCTGTCGAGGCATGGACTCCACTAGTCCCCTGAAGGTGCGCTGTGGTATCTGTCACCAAGATGTTAGCAGCAGGTCTTTTAAGTCCTGTAAGTTGCAACAGTGTCATTGCTCAGATCAAGTCACTTTACAGTATTACTTTATGGACCTGACTTTGTGTACAGGGCATTGTCTTGCCAAAACAAAAAAAGAGATTGCATGGCTGTATGCTCAATGCACCTGTTAATAATGGGAGTAGCTGAATCTGTCAGACCCTCAGAGGGAGAACAGCTCTTCTACCACTTCCCTACAGTCACTTTAATAACCTTCTCTTTTTTGTGTATAAAAGCCTCCTCGGTCACCATGAAGATTCAATGAGAGATGTAGAGCCAGGTCTGCATGTGGAATACTCAGCGTTCAAGAGCAGACAGCGCTGCAACATCTTCACTGTACAAGACACAATGATGCACAATCACATACTGTACACATCAGCATCCATATGGCCTCCTTCAGCTCCTCTGTTTGCCACACTAGAGCATCTAAAGCACAACCACCTGTCTTGATTAAATAAAGGTTACGCTTTATTTTAAGGTCCAATTACCACTATTACCACTATTAACTAACTATTATTAACTACGAATTTTGCCTCAATAAACTCCAAATTTGCTGCATAATAATAGTTATGTCAGGACCACTATCGTCAAAATGATAGATTCTTAGCATAATGTTTGGTTTGGCGGTATGGTTCTGTTCTGGGCAAAAATCTCCAGCAATAATAACCCCCATAGGGTTAACAGAACAGAACAAGGCAGATATCATTATTGTACTTAATGATATTTAAGTGTAACACTTTATTCAAGATAAATGAGTCTGATTAGCAAGGAATATCAGAAAGCCAAGTCCTGACTGTGGCGAAAGGAGAAGCTGGGGATGGAGGAGGGTAATTTGCTCCTGAGCAAGCTGAAAAGCTGCTGAATCTGAAAAGCTGCTGAATAATACTGAATAGAGCTTATATAGGAATGCCATGATAGGTGTCGTATTCCTATAGGTAGATGTGATCAGCTGAGAATGATCGTGACCTGCCAGAACTAACGCTAATGCTTAATTTCTGTCAGGACCACTATCGTCAAAATGATAGATACTTAGCATAAAGTTTGGTTTGGCGGTATGGTTCTGTTCTGGGCAAAAAACTCCCTGCCCATCCATGCAGCCTGTCATGAATGAGCAGGGAAAGCAGCAATAATAACCCCCCCAACACAAACAATAAGCCCGAACCCCCCGACACAACGATAGGCCAGAACAGCCCAAACCACAACCGATGGCATTCTAAAAGAAGCATATCCTTCTGGAATAACAGAGACTGGGGCAGCGGCAACTTACAGGAGAAGGCAGCAAAGGGGTGCTCGTCTTTATAAGCAGCTAAGAGGAGCAGCAAGCCCCTTACCGGAGAAGAGTAGCAGCAAAGGGGTGCAATACCTGAAAAAGATGCCGAAAACCCACTAGAATTGGCAACCTAGTTTGCAGCAAACATAGCGTACTGCAGCCATAGAAGCGAGCAATGAACGGATCAGAGATCCCAGATTCTACCTGGCCTAAAAGCTTCAGCATCCATTTTAAAAGTCTATAACAACAGCATATAATAACTCAAAACAACTCACCCGTTTCTAGGTTGGTCGTCTCCCATTGACATTTGTGCTCGTGTGTTACGTGTCCTCAATCTGACAACCCGCGTGAGCATAGACAAAAATCCTTACCAATACACTGGATAGCTTTGCAACAAGCATGTTGCTTGCTTAAGCCGTTAAAATCTGCTTTAGAAATACTAATAAAGAACCAGTATGCTAGTATTATTCACGCTAATAAGCAACTTGTCAATAGTGAGAACTGTTTCTTAAAATAAAGTGCTACCCTAATAAAAATTCACAAAATGTACTAAAAAAATGTTTGTCTAGAGTAATTTGTGCTTCTTAGTACGGTTGAACTGGATCATCGAAGGTCAGAAGCAAAGACGTTGGTTAATAGAATGGGATTAAATACATAAAGGATAATTGTGTTGTTTAACATTTAATTATTACAGGTTTGCGTCATATTCTGAGTTGCATTATTTTTATTCATTTGAGGAATACTGAATGTGTTTTTTGTGTGTGTGTGAGGTGAGATGAATTATGCATATTCATAGTATTTAACTACAGTAACAATCTCTGCTTCTCTCAACATGTGGACAGGAGAGATGTCAGACAATAAATTGGAAAAAAAGTAACTTGCGTACTTAAAAAAAAAAAAAAACAAGGTAAAAAAGACGGCAGATATTCTCTTGTAAATAAAAAAGTAATGCGTTACTTTACTAGTACTTGAGAAAAGTAATCTGATTACGTAATTCACGTTACTTGTAATGCGTTACCCCCACACAGCTTACTATAGGGTAGGGTTTTGGTATGGGATTGATTATAGGTGCATGTACATTGGTGGCCAAAATTGTTAGTACACTTGTCATATTTAAGAGGTTTCAGTTGTTTTTGTTGAATTGGCCATTATGACACCCATAAAACAAACTATTTCCGGAACTACCTGCGGTGGAAGGAATCTGCTGGAAGTCCGGACCTCAACCCCATCGAGCAAATTTGGGGCGAGTTGGAAAATAAAATGGACAGATCTATTATACATTCAAAGGAAATCCTTTGGATTGAGTTGCAGAAGGCTGATTAACATTAGTGTTGAAGTTCTCAGGAAATATATATACACTATGTCAGAGAGATGTGCTGCTGTAATTGCTCCAAAAGGTGGACATACCAAATATTAAAATTAAAAGTGGATACAAACAGTACGACTCACTTCATCTGATATTTGTTGTGCTCAGATCAACCATCTGCATGTTTCATGAACGTTATAAAATGAAATCATATTTTGGAGGCAAAAAAGGTCAATATTTTCAGATCTGTCAGGTGTTCTAACAATTTGGCCACCACTGTAATTATTATACAGTAAGCATATGTAGTATGTGTAACTAGGACATTGTTTAAAAAAAATTGTTGCTGAAACAGTACTTTGGATGTGGAATAAAAACAACCTGATTGGTCCTCAAAGCATTTTTGTGTCTATTCACCTATTGTCTGCTTGCACTTTAGAGGTGCAGTGATGTAAGCAATGCACAACATTAGTCATATTCTCTTGTGCTTTCAGTTGCATTTGCCAGCAGCAAACATAATTATATATTTTATGAATATCAGTCTATAGTAATAAATCTTTAAAGGGGTCATATGATGTTGCTAAAAATAACATTATTTTGTGTATTTGGTTGTAATGAAATGTATTTATGCGGTTTAAAAGTTCAAAAACACATTATTTTCCACACACTGTACACTATTGTTTCTCCTCTATGCACTGCCTTTCTGAAACGCGTCGATTTTTACAAAGCTAATCGGTCTGAAAAGCGATGTGTGCTCTCATTGGCCAGCTATCCAATGCGTTGTGACTGGCCAAATACCTCAAGCGTGAGACGAAAATGTTAAGCCCCTCACCATACTGTCGATGCCGTGTCCCGGCCGGAGCGACGAAACAAAAACATTAAAACACATTATAAACGAGGCATTCGTTGCATCCGGTGGGGACATAATTACGGATTATAATGACATACTGTCTTTTTACGCATTGCGTTGCGTTGCGTATCGCGCCGCGTAAACATAATACCATGTCTGCATTTGTGATCAGAGATATGACAAACAACAAGCACTACTCTACAATGCTCAAAACTCGCGTTTGAATCAGTGGCAAATCCTTTAAATGAAAACGTACTTACATTATGTGAGTCCTCCATAAAATGTGCTGCACACATCTGAATATTTGGGTTGAACTGTTCTGAAAAGTGTGGTAAATACAACTTAACCACTGATTTCTAGTCGTGTCCTCTTTTGGAAGACCAAGCAAAGTAGTTTCGCTTTCACAACGAAACACAGCCTCACACACGGCGGGCTAGAGTGAGCAGGATAGTCAGGCAGTAGTCTACGAGCAGCAATGGCCGGCAGGCCTGTGCAGCAACCACAGGGGACAAACAGAGGGACTCGCTTCGTCCATGGTGAAAGCCGATATGGCGATCCACAGCTCGAAGTTGATGTATTTCCTCAGCGACAAGCACGGATCAGCTCTAGGCATGACGAAGCGGATATCGTCCTCTTTTGGAAGGTCAAACAAAGTAGTTTCGCTTTCACAACGAAGCACACAGCGTCTTCACGACACGGTGGCAGCAACAACAGTACTACAGCGAGAATAAAAGTTACACCTTCTTTCTTTGCGTGAACATTTGGGCGGCATTATGCAAATCTTCCCACATCGTGAGGTAGATATGTGGGGGCGTGTTAGAACGACGCGTTTTAGGTAGGCGTGGTTGACTCTTAAGTTTTATAAAGAATATCTCTTTGGATTTGAGACTTTAGTCTTTGCAACTTTACAGATCTTCTTTATGCACCAAGAGCTTGTAACACTCCAAAGAGAATGGAAAAATTGAAATCGCATCATATGACCCCTTTAATCACTAAACTTATTTAATGCGTTAAAATTTCATGAAGGCCTTTGACTGTCAGCAGGTTATTGTAAAGCTAAATATAGTAATCTTAAAATTTCTCTATACATTTTAGGAATATATATTATTGAAGTTAGCAATTACAGTTACCTAAGTTCTTTTATAGTTGAAAGTTAATCATCAGTCATTGAAAACCAGTTGACTGACACAAAAATTTGAGCATGTAGGGGTGAGAGGGAAGTGTCTGTGGAGGTTACAGCCTTGTATAAAGCCAATAAAGACAGACCATCATCATCATCTGGTGAGAGAACTCATTACCAAACACTCCAGTTCTGAAAGTACAGCACGTCCCAATTAAAACACTAACCAGAGGCAAAAATAGCACTGGCAAGTTCTGAGGTTTGCTCTCTGTTCTGACCTGAATTTAACTGACCACTAAAAACATTTACTGCGAACTCAATCAGAAAAGATGTTTGGAGGAAATTATTTATGCCTCAGAAGAATATCTTCATGTCTTTTTAGCATGTTTAACTTCAGATGAACTGCATTGTAAATGTAAATGTCTTTACATGAAGTGCTGGTCACCAACAAGCAGTCTATTGTTTCAATCATCCTATTATACTGTCTTGTGGTATTATAGCTTGTATTAATATACCTAAAAAATAGAAAGGGCTCAGATAGGACTCATTTCGTTCACAGAGCCGACTAGTTTTCAGGTTCACAGTGTTGAAGACATTTCTCAGTGAAATACCATACCATGTTAGTAAAAGACACACCAATCAAATGGTGTCAGTGGCATGAAATTATCAAGCATTCACTCATGTTGAACAAATAAAATGCCATAATCTCACCAAAAGATGAAGAAAGCCCAATACTGTCATGTGCATCACCATTTTAAATATATGGTCTCTCTCATAACCATGCCAGCCAGTATGAAGGGGAACGTGGGCCAACGAATGCATAAATTAGTAGATACAAATTAAAAATTAATCTATCACTAAATACACCACCAAGGCCACCTACTATACACCACCTATGCTTTAGGATACTACTTGTACAATAGAGTTTTTCTCAGCAGAAACAAAATACATTGAGTCCTCTTTATTCAAAGTGTCCATTAAATTAAAATTACAGACAGTCGAATGTATTAACCAGTGCATCACAATCCAAAACACGGCAACAACTGACCCTGCAAAAGGAACATGAATCACAGAAGGAGCAGTATCTCATGTAAACTGAAATATAGATGGAGCAGTCATGATGAAGCAGAAAAGAGAGACCGATCTGCACTTACAATCTACAGAGAGAATCAGTGTTTTTAGATTTAAAAAAAAAAATCACGCAGATGCTCCTGAAACCCAGTGACATGGAGAGAGAATTAGAGACTGTGGAGAGATACTTAAAACAGCACTACAGCTATGGATGATTTACTTTATCTCTAACTGAGAAATAATATTTCTTTAATTTGGTCTGTTTCACCTCAAAAAAGAAAATGACTTGGATAATGTTGTTATCTGTCTTGCCAGCAGCATCCATACACAGTCTGGAGACAGAAGATAAAGTTTAACCACCTTTGAAACTATAAAATTATAAAATGATAGCAATATATTATGCTCTCCCCTGTGTGGGATGTTTAAATCAGACCTATAAACAGCATGTTGAGACGACCTGGGTACTGTAGCAGCCAAAGCGCTCATATAGGTTTTATACAGACCACAAGCGGCCAGTACGATTCCACACCTCTGCACTCTTGAGATGATAACTCTGTTATCTGCACTCTTGAAGTTTCATTATCAGGAATTTAGCAATTCAGAAATTTAGGAATTTATCATTGATCCATGGAAAAGGCTACAAAATTGCTTAGCTTAGTGGCTCGTTAAGTCATGATGCACATGTAGCTTGTTCAGTATGCCTTGTTTTCTGGTTTTGCCATTGTGACCTAGTTTTTCTGAGTTGCTTGATGTCATTCAGTTCACCTGTTGTCTGTTAATCATCTCATTAGTTCCCTTTGTTTGGTTCATGCTTATAAGTCCTCAGTTCTCCCTTAGTCTTCGTCCGTTCTCCGTATATGTTAAGTTGGTTTCCGTGCCTGTTCTCCTGGATTTATCTGATTACAAGACTTCTTGTTAATCTCCTTCGTCCTCGTGCAGTTTGTATCACCAGCGCGTGACATAGGTGACTTCATTTCCCAGCCCCATTCCACATTTTTTGCCCCGGTTTCCTTTCCTATACTATACTATCATCAACAACAAAAGACAAAAACACAAAACTAAAGGCTTTTCTAGTTGAACATCTTTGTTTCTCTATCTCTGTGCAGTTAGTGGTGTTTTTTAAGCAAACATGCAGTTCTACTTTTCCTTATACTTACAATTGTTGCCTGATGGACAATAAAACAATAAAATCTCAGAGACTAGAACTCTAAGAAAAGATGGAAATAGATTAAAAATAAATTGCAAATATTTCAGGATATATTCATTTAATCTAAAGCTCTTTTTTTCTAAATAAATAACAATACAATACAGTTTTATTTTATTTTGTTTTTTTTCATAATTTTATTATTATTATTATTTGGACACTTTAGTATAGGGACCAACTTTCACTATTAACTAGGTGCTCATTATTACTAGTATATTGGCTGTTAATTCTGCATGACCATATTCTACATCCCTAATCCTACCCAATACCTATCACTTAGGGACAATCCCAATTCTACCCCTAGCCCTTCCCCTTCCATTACCCCTCCGTTGCGCGCGAACGTGAAGGGGTAGGGGTGTCTCGATTTTCTTTTGGTTGGAGGGGTAGGGGTAGGCGAAGGGCCAGATAGCCCTTCAAACGAAGATTTTTTGAGACCACACTTCAAACGATGGGGTATGAATTATCTCAGCGTAAACTGGCTGACAACCAACATGGCTGCCCGAGCGAACAAAAAGACACATAAATGTAAGCATTTTGGCATTAATAAAGATTTTAACGAAAAGTACATATTGTTTTATGTTGCAAGTCAATCGTGAGTTTATTTTTACGGTCATGTTACTCAAAGAAATGTTTGCAAAAATTGCTAATATTTGCTAACGTCATATCATTACAGACTGCACGATAGTTCCACAACATATGTTCATGTCTGATCAGGGCGATAACCACCATTAGACATTGAGGGGGGCTATAGTCCCCCAATAATTATTAATCGCTAAACCCTTTTCTCAAATATCACCACTCGAGAGAGTGAGAGATGAAAGTTGCGTGTATGCGCGTCTGTTTCTCTTTTTAGAGTGAATTTACTTTAAAAAAACAGCGATTATATCCTCTCGTTGCTGGAAAATATAATGTAGCGATTCAATATTTAAACTGTTATTAAAGTCAAGGGCAGCTTGACAAGGTTTTATTTTCTCTGGATGTGTGAGCTGCGCGATCCTGCTATATATATAGATAATATGTGTGTGGTGTTGTGTGTTTGTGTGTGTGTGTGTGTCAGTAAGCAACGCAGTAATATAGAACGGTAATTAAAAGCTCTAATGCACACCAGTATGTGTGTGTAATGTAGGAACTAGACGACGTATGATGACGGCATAGTAATGGTGTCCCAATTCTTAGGGGAATATATTCACCCCTACCCCTTGACACTCTGTTTCAAGGGGAAGGGGTAGGCAGAGGGGTAGGGGAAGGGGAAGGGGAAGGGGTAATAAAAATAGAATTGGGATTGGGCCTTGCCTTAACAACTACCTTAACTAGCAGTAATCAGGAGTTTATTGAAGCAAAATTCGTAGTTAATAGTTAATTAATAGTGAGAATTGGACCTTAAAATAAATTGTGACAATTAAGTTAAGTAAAGTAAATAAATTATTTTTCCTTTATTATTTATTATTTTATTATTATTTTATTTTTTATTTGGTAACACTTTAGTATAGAGACCAATTCTCACTATCAACTAGTTGCTTATTAGCATGCTAGTTACTCCCCCCATCCTATTGGCTGTTTATTCTGCATGACAATATATTAGTTCCCTTAATCTCGACCCTACTTAATCTCTAATTTAACAACTACCTTAACTAGCAGTAATCAGGAGTTTATTGAAGCAAAATTCGTAGTTAATAGTTAATTAATAGTGATAATTGGACCTTAAAATACAATTTTCTATTTAATTTAATTTAATTTAATTTTTTACTTAGCTGACACACACTGAACCTATGGACCCAATAAATATCTAAGGACAAGAAAATATGAGACTTCAGGTGGGCCAATAAATACCACCTAGAAAGTTAAACGACCTGCCAGAAAGTGCCAATGAGCAAATGTTTCTATTCACGCAGGACTATTTCAGTTCTTGCAGGATGATACACTCTTGCTAGAAACCTGCATCCTCGCTGATTCCTGTGTGAACCACCTGTGCTACAGCTGTCAGGTTGCCATGGTGATGCAGCCAGTATTTCCCGGACACATATACACATCTATGCACTTTTCCGTATGTTTGTCATAGCTTAGACCCTCCAGAGAGCAACCTTAATCTTCAAAGTCATCAACTGTTGTTGTCCCTCATGGCTCAAGTATGACACCTGTTTCTGCCGAAGACCTGCCGTACTGCAAACATGCTGAAATATGAATGAGCTAAAACATAAACAGCACAAAGACAAGAGACGTGTTGACTGAGACAAGCAGATTGTGAATAATGTATAGCGCTATTAAACACAGTAGATGATGAGGCCACTGCTCGAATTCATCATTTATTATTCAGGAGTTGACTGGGGAAGCTAACACTGCGATTGAGATTTGGGTGTTTTTATTATTGATTCTGCAGTTATTTGGTAGTTTCACTGTAAAGTTGTAAATATATCATCGAGTAAATAGATTTAATGAAGAAAATATGAATTGTGTTTGGTCAGGCCATTGATTTTTTGTTGATACTAGCTTTGTAAAAAAGAAGCATACTCTTAAAAGATTACTTCCTATGGAAATAATGTACTTTAAAATAACTAAAACTGAATGCAATGTTTTTGTACATTTAATTGCATGCTAATTGCAATGAAATGAAACATTGTATAGTTTACATTTCTATTAAATGCAATTAACTGAACTTTGTTGTTTTGACCCTCTTAAGTGGACTTAATGACTTCTATTGCATTTGAAATATGGTTTACGTTTACTGCTAAACTAATTCTTACTTTAATGCCATTTGTATTGAAACTTTTATAACATGTATTTAAACTTATTTCTAATTACACATTTGTAATGACGAAGCTGCATTTTAGTACATTTTTGAAATATTTTATAATTTGTAATGTACCGTAATACTGACTATCACACTACAGTTAAAATATAATCAAGTACTTTACATGTGCCTTAGTATGTTAGTCAACACATCAAAATAAGTGTACTTCTTTAAAGCACCAAAAAGATTATCAAAACATAATGGTTTAAACCTTTATTTTGACATTATTGCAAAGTGCACTTTTTTAAATGTGCTTAAAGGGAAGGTTTACCCAAAAAAATTAAATTAACCCATGATTTACTCACCCTTAAGCCATACTAGGTGTATATGACTTTTTTCTTTCTGAAGAATCCAGTTGGAGTTATATAAAAAATTGTCCTGGCTCTTCCAAGCTTTATAATGGCATGGGTGGGTGTTTTTGTTCAACAGTCCAAAAGTAGTCAAATAGAGCACATCCATCCATATTAAAACGTGCCTCACACGGCTCCGGGGGTTGAAAAAAGGCCTCCTGTAGCAAAATCGACGTGTTTTTGTAAGAAAAATATCTATACTTAAAATTTTATAAACACTTTTCTCTCACGTCTGCTCACTGTCGTACGCGGAAGCCGTTTGTTAGTTTGCAAAGGAAGCAATGTTTCCTTACTTTACCAAAGGAAAGTCAGTCTCCTCTTGGCTTATATTGAAATCCTCTGACATTTTTCTTTACAAATCTTCATTTTGTGCTTCTAATTCGTGACCGGCGTTTTGTTTTGCTCTCTCCTCCACGCTTCCGTTTTTAAATATTGATTTTTTTTTACAAAAAAGCATCGATTCGCTACAGAAGGCCTTTATTCACCCCCCGGAGCCATGTTAGGCACTGTTTAATATGGATGGATGCACTTTATTGCACTTCTTTTGGACGGTTGGAAAAAAACCCACTCACTGCCATTAGAAAGCTTGGAAGAGCCAGGACATTTTTTAATATAACTTCAATTGGATTCGTCTGAAAGATAGAAAGTTCATATTACACCTAGGATGCCCTTTGGAGGGGGGGGAGTGGATGGTGAAGTAAATCATGGGCTAATTTAAATTTTTGGGTGAAGTAACCCTTTAAGTGTGTACTTAAGAAACAGCCATTAAAGTGTACCTACAGTGTACTTACACTTAAAGTTCATTCATTTCATTCTGTAAGTATAATCTTTTGTGCAAATCATGTGCAAATGGGTTGTTGAAATCACTAACCATAAATATGAGCAACAGTAACCTTAGAAAATACTTAAAATGTATATTCAAAATGTATTCATTTTGTTCAAATTCATCTTTTCACTCACTCATTTGGTAAAAGCCATTTGTGGCCGATTGTTCTGTTATCAGATTGTATGAGATTTTCCATCAACAGTAATTTTGCAAGAGTTTAGGCACTCTGATGGCATATCTGACCCTTCTAATGGTCTGTTCTGCATTTTTGACAATGGCTTGGTATCTCTAAACACAGTGAAATCCTGCATCACATAGATGTCTTTTAAGCATCACAGCTGTGATAGCTGTGATTATGTAGCTGAGTACAGCAGTTTTGTTTTAGTATGAACAGACAAATTGTCCCTGGTTAGCACTCAGTGTAATAGCATACTGCAATCCCTAAAGTAAACAATCAAGTACAAGAGATAAACCCAATTCCAACATAAGTGAGTAAACAGACTAAACATTTGAAATATGTTTAACTCTTGTGTAAACAATACGCAGCATTTGTCCCTTTTAACTCAAAAGGCATTCCAAATAGGCTATCAGCTAGAAACCATGGAGAAAACTTTGGAGGAACCAGGAGCAAAGTTAGGCCCAATTTATAATCCCAGTCAGTTTAGATACTGCACTGTGTAAGAGCACAGTGTGGGCTGAGTGAGCTTGATTTTATGATCAATATCATAGATGCGTGCCCACCCGCGTCACATTCAATCCAGCAACATCAAGCTCAAGTGAAATCATTCTGTGTACATGAATCCCCCCCCCCCCCCCCCCTTGTGAACATCAAACATCATGGGTGAAGTCAGACAAATTGCTCATAGCAGCAATGCGAGTGCTGCAGCTCAGGAACAACAGAGACAAATGTTGTTGTTGTTTTACTGATGTCTTTTCACATACATTTTTCACATTTATCTTAGAGAATGCTGTCCACTAAAGAAAGTTCAGAAAAAATGGAAATGGCAAGCAGATTTGAGGAAAAAAATGTCCAGAGAAATATAATATCCCGTCAAACTTAATGGCATTTTGCCACAGATTCATTTGTCATGCAAGTTGCATTACATCAGGCAGATGCCAGCAGAGATACTGCAAGATGAATACGTAAAGTCAAAAGAAGAACAAACTCAGGCAATGTTAAATACAGATTGACTTGTACCTATAGGATAAACGTGTTGTGGTGCTGTCTGTGAACTACTGTCATAACATAAAGTCAGCATGAAAACTTATGATAGTTAGAAACCAATAATAAACCAAATGCATTTAAATGTTAAATGTCACACTTTAGTTTAATGTGTCCTTAATACAGTGTAATTACACAAATAAGTCTCTTAAAAAAGGTTATTTTTGGCATCAGTGGTTCCATGAAGAAATGTAATGTCCTTTCCATTGCACAAAAGCTCATTAATAGTGGAAAAAGAGTTATTTAGATTATTTAAAAAGAAAAAAAAGTCAAATTACTGCTCACTGCAAAACCTCCCCTTTGGAACCTTTATTTTTAATAGTGTAATATTCATTATTAACATCATGGACTTATTATAGATTTAGTGTTTGGGTTTGGTTTAGTGTTAGTTTTTAAAGATATTTTCACAAACAGTTTTTGGCACTGTTTTGAAACCAGTTAAAGTATAGTTCACTCAAAAAAATGAGCAAAAATTAGTTATTAATTTACTTCAGTAGAATGACAAAGAAGTTTTTAGCTTAAATAAGTTGTTGGTGATTCATAAAACTGCAAGTTAACAGCTACCCTTACTTTAACCAACCCAGTCTCATAAAAATACGTACCCTCTGGGTACTTTTCTGCAACACCAATTTTACGTACCTTACTACACGTTTCGCCGCAGTTTCAAAGAGAAATGTCCACTGAGTGGCGCTAAAATACGGGTTCAATATGTGAACCCAGGCACGTTTTTATTATGTTGATATAGGTACGTATTGCTGTGTTTTTATTACGTTTCCTCAGGTACGTATTGCGGCGGTTCATAATTAAAATATCCGGGGAGTGTCGCTAAATGTTAATGCTCTATCGTGTTGGAAAATAAAACCAAATCCAACCCTAAACCTACCCGATAGTGTTGACAAATGCAAACCCAATGCTACATGAACAATTTTGGTATAGGTCACTGTTGCCACACACAGTTCCTTTCATTTGAACTTACTTACAGATATGCTTACAATTTGAACTGTTTTGTCGAACCGTAGTTACACGGGATTCGAACCGGAGTCCTCACCTCTCAAGTAGTCCGACTTCGTGAGCTACAGAACAAAGCTACCCTACCATCGATGGAAAGCCGGACATTGTGACCAGATGGATATGTTGCTTCCGTTCCATACGCACCCCCTCAGTTTTCAATTCTCCCGCATATTAAAATGTTTTGCAAGTCACAAAAAATATCTTAAAGTAATGTGCAAAAATTACGCCTGTATTAATGCAACTTAAATGTTGTTGTGTATAACGGAATAAAATAGGGGTCTGAGTTTACGCCTCTAGTGCGTTCATTCTCTCATTTTGTTGAAACTGCGTCCATGATATTTAGTATTATTGGTTACGTATCCTTAGCATCATACGAAAAATGTGCCACCCCCCTCCCGGGTAATTTTTTGCCATGAGACAAGTTGTTTTTTGCCATGACCCCGACCACGCGCCTTGGACTTTAAACAGTCAAAAAAGCATATCAAGCAATGCAAAATTAATACCTGTGGCTCCTGATGATATGTTAAGGCCTTATGAAGGGAGCACAGTTACTATGAAAAAACTGTCCTAAAAGAACTCAGAGTCAGTTTGCCTGAGGCTCTGGATTAAAGCTAATAATGATGTAAGTAATGTTCAGTCTCTTGCACAAACTGATCGCTTCGCTTCATAAGACCTCAATACATCGTCAAGATTCATTTTGAGCTGTCTGAGCTTTTTTTTTGACTTTCAAAGTGACTGTAGCTGTTGACTTGCATTTTATGAATCACCAAGTACCATTATTTAGGATTCAAATCTTCTTTATTGTTCTACGTAAGAATAAACCAGACCCCTACATCTTGGATTGCCTGAGGATGAGGAAATGATAGAATTTTCATTTTAGGTGAATTATCCCTTTAAAACCCACTGCAGTAGGAGATCAGAATGTTTTATATCTTCTCCAGTCTAAATTCCTACAACCTATGGAATCCAACTCCAGCTCTTCCTAACAATCTTACAGTATTACTTGTGACAATTCTCTTTCTCAAAGGTACATGAAGAACACAGGGCCAGGAATGATGGCTCTGTCACAGTGCCGTCTAGAGCTGTCAATCAACATCATGATCATTGATGAGCCCCGCTGAGCTTCTGAGCGTTTCTGCCAATCAGCTGATGGATGAGCTAGAGCTCAGGGCTCCGTCATGTAATCATCTTACTGTGCACCCCTGTTTATGTATCAGACACTTGCCTCTGAGGTCTACATGTCCCAGTCTATTTCTATGCCATGCGCCATCAATGTCTAGATAAAAAAAATTCAGCTCAACACACAATGATTCACTGTATATTTTGGGAGATGTGGTTAGATGTAGTCATGCAGAATAATCATGGAACGATGGCCTCCCCTCGTGTCAGCGCCGCCCCGTCCTTTCGACCAGGGGCGTCATGCACTCATTATTTTTGAGGGGGCACGATGGGGGTCGTCATGTGACACACAGCAACCGCAATAGCACTCATGTTTTATTTATTTTTTTTCCTTTTTATTCGAAACATTCCCAATGCATTAACTAGCCTATATCATGAAATATCTCGATTCTCACCTTTATAGATTATGTTAGTCGAGTAGGCGATGGTCAAAGTAGCCTAATAATGTAGTCTATTAACTATACATAAAAACCTGTCTTTTTACTTAAGTAACAGATATGGGTGTCATGCCATATCATAATTTTAATATGACTGGCTTTATATTTAATGTGAATTTAACATTGAAAGTTAATGTGAATAAAAACATTGTAAGTTAGGCTACTTATCATAACAATTTAATAATTTTTCAATAAAACAATATAAAAAAAACACTAGCTTTCTATTTTTTTCTATTCTATATATTTGTTTTTCTTTGTGTGTGTGTGTGTGTGTGTGAGATAGAGAGAGTGTGTGTGAATGTGTGTGTGTGTGTATGTATATATATATATATATATTATTATATATATATATATATATATATTATACACTTGGACGTGTACTGGCGTTAGGCTAACTGAGACTTGTCATTTGCACTTATATATTGTTGCTCCTTTGTTAGTTTTGTCTGCTTTTATTGTCCTCATTTGTAAGTCGCTTTGGATAAAAGTGTCTGCTAAATTACTAAATGTAAATGTAAATGTAAATGTAAAAAGAAGCAAAGATTATTTACATTATCAAAGAACATTTTCGCTGACAGTCTAGAGTTCAAGCACTCTCAAAAACTCCCATTAAAATCACTGAAGCTGTTTCCACTATGAAATTAATATATTTTCATACACACATCTGCACTTTGTTGTTACTAACGAGAGAATTCGCCAGTCAGAGGTATTCAGACAGAGAGCGAGTGAAGAAAACACAGGCATTTTAGCGATGACTCATCTGAACGCCTCTGATTGGTCATTGCATTCATAAGCTCAACAGCATCGCGTGTGATTGGTTCAAATATAGAAAAAAATCCACTTGGCTCAAAAATCTGAGGGGGCACATACCCCCTCACTTTGAATGGGCATGACGCCTCTGCTTTCGACTGCCACCCTGCCATCAGACTCACGACACGAGGAAGACAATATCTTCTCTATTTTAAGGCCAATGCACTCAGCCAGAAAGCCAGCATTTCTTTCCATACCAAACATTAAAACTCTAAAGTAACTTCTTTTCAAGAGAAATTTTACAAGTCTACCCTTATGGAAAAACTACATTTTAGCATACTTTCAAAAACAGTATTTATTACAGAAATAAAAATGTTTTTTTAAACTTATACTTAAGTGCAAACTGAAAGGTTATGTTTTTGGACACTCAATTGCATGCTATTTCAATTTATTTGAATTTCATATAAAATGTTGATATTGAATTAGTTGAACTGAACAGTGCTTTAGTAGGGCTTAAGTACATCTTTATATGTAATTTCATAATTACTTTTATTGTCTTTGAAATTTTGTTAAAGTGTACTGCCAAATGTACTGACAAGCATTTATTTTGAACCAAAAATATACAATAATGTTATATATTTAAACATTTGTTATGTATTTAAATATATTTGCAGTTACACATTTATAACTTAACACATAACATTAACTAACATTGAATAACACTACAGTTAAAATTATAATCAAGTAAGCTACTTAACGTGTTTTAGAATATGTGTTGTACTTGTTTAAAGCATGACAAAAGATCATTAAAACATAATGACTTAAAATGTACTTTATAATTAAACTTTTAATTTTACATTATTACAAAGTGCACTTATTAAAAGTGTACTTAAGTGTGTAACGTCATGGAAAGCGTGTGCTACTCTTTTAAGTAAACACTTAAGTGGCCTGTTATTTCATTAATATCATATTATCGCAAATTTGTATTATTATTATAATTAAAAATATACTTTTTAAGATTTAAATGTGCCTGTATGCTATAAAGTGCACATTCAGTAAAAATTTTTTTTTACATGGGTAGCTTTAGGGCATACTTCTTTTCAAAACCAGATGGCAATAAACC
The DNA here is from genome assembly GCA_018155175.1 of Sinocyclocheilus anophthalmus. NCBI lineage: Eukaryota > Metazoa > Chordata > Actinopteri > Cypriniformes > Cyprinidae > Sinocyclocheilus > Sinocyclocheilus anophthalmus. Next base: position 158,341 of record JADLZN010011004.1, read on the forward strand.
CCAAATAAAATAAATGTTCAAGGACAAAAACCATGTCCTAATAATAATGCAACTGGCCTTCTATGTAAAATAAATACGCTATAAATCCACAACTTCAATATGAGGTGCACATTAAGTGCCCTGGAAGTACTTAATGCAAATCACACAGACAGGGCTAAAATATCTCTGCAAATGTTAAACCGAATGCAAATGTTATGAGTCAGCTAATGAGTATTGTGACATTTTCTTTCTTTTTTTTCTCCCCTTTTTTTGGGATCTTCAATATTTAGACAGAATCAAAAATGACCGACACTCTGACTATTTACGTGTCTCTCACGGGAAGTGCAAAATCATGATTGTACAAACAGGCTGGTACTCTCTGTTAAAGTTGATGTCACTGCATAGTATCTGGCTCAGTACTGAAGCGGCTGCTGCAGAATTATTCATTGTGAAGTTAACAAGCTCTCAGCTCTCACAGACACTCTTATAAATAGATGTGTCTTAAAAGTGGCAGGCCTTTTTCATCAACAGCCCTCCGCCTGCCCTGGTAAACACATTTAGAAGAGATTTACCCATTCGTGCAGACTAATTTAGTCTAATCTTGGTGATATCAACATTATGAAAAATGACAGGTCTGTGCTTACACATTAAAACAGAAACGTCGTGATTATTGATGGCCACGCTGAAACAGGATGGGCTGTGTTGCTCTCTGATTAGGTAACAGCTAACTGAATTTAATTAGATTACCTTTGAACTCAAACCACTGATGAATTCCATTTAATTATCCAAACCTGAGCACCAGAAAGCCCATTGTACCTGCTTATAAAATGCACTATTGCATTGCTTAATTGTGCATTCAAACAAGCAATCCACAAACCTGAACTAAATGATCACCTAAAGAATTGATATGCTGTAATTTAAGTTGTGGATAATAAAAAACGGCAAAGGATTATCATCCTCTTTGTAAAACCCTTGAGACTTCTTGCCTTAGATTTATCTGGTCTGAAAAAGGTCTGTCAGTGTTTTGTCTTATAGAGTGTTATTTATAAATGTCCCCAAATATCTTACTGTGTCTACATACAGGGCAGGAAGACTGAAAAGGACAGGCACAAACAGATGTTCAAGGAAAATACGTGGTGCTTATTGTAACGCATCACATTAAGTAATAGTAATCATGGGTGCAGGCTAAAAGAAACAGATCATACTGACAGAAAACTAGACAATTTTGTATTGGCTTTAATAGAAAGTTCACTTTGCGGCAGCAGTACAGAATAAGTGAGACTTGAAATTTACGTCAACATGCATCAATGCAGATGTCAGAATACAATCTAAAACTGAAATGTATTTTAACACATAAGCAAACTAGTTCTAGTGAGACTTGTTTTAAATGAAGGTGAATATGTGTTGTTTTTATACCTTAAAGAGACACTTGTTCTGACCCTTAAAATGACATTCATTTTCCAGTATATTGTTTTTTAATAATATGTTTGGCTTAGAAAATTGCTGTTATACCACATGAAGCACATTTTCTCTTACAGTGTAAATACATCTCCACAGAATGCCTGTGAATAGGAGCAACATTTAATAATAAAAACAAATAAGACAGAAAAAAAACATTTTATTCGAAATATGAATTTATTGTATTAAGCATGATGCTTCGATCTTGCTAAACAACAAATAATTAGTCCGTGCAGTGCTTACAATGTGCTTTACATATAGGAGATCCACAACCATTACAAAACAGTCAATATGTGCAACAACACCCCTGCGTTTGCACATATAAATAGTTTCAATGACAAATGTAAGACTCCATGCCTGTATCTGATTTGAAATCTGGTTCGTGTCATGATGAATGTAAGAGCGGAAAGGCGAGTGCGCAAAATGGAGAGAGTGCGTAAAATCAGTTGATTTCCAAATAATAGTTTTTTTAGCGAGCCAAGTAACACTGTGTCCTGTTTGCAAAGAGGCCATCGAAATACATGTCCATCAGGTGGTACACGTGGCAGTGCATAAACCTAATCATGCCTCTAGTACGCACCCACGATGACCGCCTCTACCTCTTTGGAGGGTCTCCGGTCCGTTACCAAAAAGTTGATCATCCCTTCCGACTTGATCAGCAAGTTGCAGCCCAGGAAAAAGATCCCGAAGACTACGGTGAGGGAGAGGACGCACATCACCGCTATCTGAACTATTCTCATGATGAAGAGGCTCCTCTCATCCGGAGCCGCCGCGATGAAGCCGTTATCCGTCACCACCGACGAGAAGTTACAGCACAGGAGGATCTCCTCAGTCCGGTTGGAGAAGATTCCGCTGTCCGTTTGGTTAAATGTAGTATTCATGTCTACTGATCAAAAGGACCGTCCGGAAAGAATACTTTGAAAAGTCCGAGAAATCAGGCGGTTCTGATCTGGGAGTCTGAGAAATTGCGTAAAAAGTGTCCAATTCAAAGTCAGGCGCACCGATCCAGCGTCTCTTCCTTGGCGCACTGGCGTCCCATGACGCGCTCCTGCTCTGATTCACTGTAACACTAACAGCCCACAGCTCTAACCTGTAGAATCACACCCCTTGCTCTGTAAAAAGCATCCCGAAAGAACCGATGGGCCAGGTGCACAGGCTACTTCTCAACCCTGACACCTCAACCAGTGCATTGCCTTGTGGCGCCACCTACAGCAAAACTAGTAGTATTACAGAATATAGCAGATATTTACAAGGCGCCCTATTATGGATATGAAGGTTCATATTTCGCCCCGCAGCTTGTTGGATGTCACAAAAACAACAGCTTGAAATGATGCCAGGTCAAAAAACACTTTCATTGTCTTATAATATGCATTTATTTTTACCTTACACTCTTACAAAATAATAAGGGTGCCTTCACGATGCCATGAAGACACTTTTTGGTTAAAATGGTTCCATAAAGAACGGGTTAACATCTGAAGAAACCTTGTGTTTCAAAAAAAGCGTCTTTTGAGGTGTGAAAGAGAGTCTTCAGAATTACAACAGGTAAAGAAAGAGATTGGTTCTTTAAGAACCTTGGGGGACTGACTGGTTCTTTGTGGACAAAAATGGTTATTCTATGGCCGCGCTTGAAGAAACTCTTTTGAAAAACTTATTTTACAGAGTGTACTTGGTCAAGGACTCCTAAACGATTCGCTCAATGATTCATTTTCCAAACCTCTCCTTTGCATGACGCTAATCTGCGGTGATTGGTCCCATTTTCATTTCATCATGCCTGTAATCAGGGCTGACCTGGGACAAAAAATCGGCCATGGCATTTTTTGGTCCAGGACGGCCCATCAACCTTAGACTATATATATATTATATATATATATATTTATATATATATATAGAGGATTATATATATATATATTGAATATACACACTACCAGTTAAACATTTTTTTGAACAGTAAGATTTTTTAATGTTTTTAAAGAATTCTCTTCTGCTCACCAAGCCTGCATTGATTTGATCCAAAATACAGCAAAAGCAGTAATATAGTTACATATTTTTACTATTTAAAATAACTGTTCTATTTGAATGTATTTTAAAATGTAATTTATCCTGTGATTTCACCAAGCCGGAATTTTAGCATCATTACTCCAGTCACACGATCTTCAGAAATCATTCTAATATTCTGTTTTGCTGCTCAAAAAACATTTATTATCATTATTATTATTATGTTGAAAACAGCTCGCGTAGACTTTTTCAGGTTTCTCTGATTAATAGAAAGTTCAGAACGGTCACTTTTGATCAATTTAACGCATCCTTGCTAAATAAAAGTATTATTTCTATAATTTCTCAACAAAAGAAAATAAATTCAAAAATAAAAATAAAAATACGACTAAAAAGCTTTTGAAGGGTATATGTATAATGTTACAAAAGATTTCAAATAAATGCTGACTCTTTGGATCTCTCTATTGGATCTTTCTTACTGTTCTAATATAAAAAATGTTGACTGGTAGTGTATGTATGTAGCCTACAGTATGTATCACACACATATCACATCTTGTTTTGGATAAGAATAAAAAGTCAGGTCCGACAATATCGTGTCTTTTTTATTTAAATCTAGCTTTATTCGCATTGGCCCATGGAAAGCTCTATGATAACCTGACTGACTTTGCAAAAAATGCGGTGGCGAAGTAATTATTAAAAAGTGTTTATGTATTCTACACTCATGGCGCGCACACACATAGGATAGGTTAGATGCCTGCCTCTGTTGCGAGTCCCTATCAAGCACTTTACCAATTCAACTACACTCTTAAAAATAAAGGTGCTTCAAAAGGTAAGCGATGCCATAGAAGAACCATTTTAAGTTCCACAAAGAACCATTCAGTCAAAAATTCTTTAAAGAACCATCTCTTTCTTAACTTTTTATAATCTTTTGTGAAACAGAAAGGTTATTCAGATGTTAAAGGTTCTTTATGGAAACATTTAGACAAAAAAGGGTATTCTATGGCATCGTGAAGCACCTTTATTTTTATTACGAGTGTACCTCTTCTTCTCCTCCTGCCTGCTCTTGGCCCGCATCCCTCACCGCAGAGCAAGCCTGTTCTTGGTAAATCTGCTGTGAAAATGTGGGAAAAGCCGGCGAGGAAGAAGTTGGGGTGATGCGATCTTTATGTCGGCGGAGCAAAATACTTCATCGCTCCGTCTATAGCGCATTGTGGTTGGATGTTTACGCTGTCAATACAGGAGACAATCCAGTGGGCCACTGGCTGCTCGCTGTCCATGCGTGATGGTCCTTGCCAAAAAAAAACAAAAAACATTCTGTCGGCCCCTTAAGTGCGTCGGCCCACAGGGAAAATGCCCGGTATGCCCGATTACCAATCCAGCCCTGCATATAATGTCTCGATTAAAGCAGAGTTGTGGCGCACAGTGCTGCTTTGTGTACAGCCGTTACCGGGGAAACCGCTATTTTACCACTCCAAAAGCGGCACATAGTGGCAAAGAATGAATTTGCATTTTCATTCAGGCCAACGCAAATAGACCAACAAGTGGGCTGGCAATATGCTAATGTTTCATGTTGAGGGCTTGGGATTCGTTTTAAAAACAACATGTTTCAATGATTCAGAGTCGACTCTCTCGTTTGAGAGACAATAGCTTTATACACGGTGCACTTTCAGATTTAAAACTTTGCAGGATGTTTTCATTCACTTAGAGCTGTGTTACACACTGCATGAAAGCTAATTTTCAAAAATCCATAATAGGGGCAACTTTAAAACAACAGAGTCTAATAATCACGTAATAAGCCTTGTACGTGCTTAAGTACAATCTTTACATTCAAAATGCATGGTTAATTAATTATTCAATTATTAAAATTAACATTAATATTAAAAATCATTTAAAAAATGCATATTTACATTTAAGGGTTTCAAAGTCTATAGCCATGACACAGCAGCTCTAGAGACTCCTGCTAAAGTCTTTTCTGTCACTTCTGAACCCGCTATGGCCTCGCTGTCGTGAACTCAAGCCATACATCTGCCAATGAACTGAGCCAAGATCATTTGAAAATACATATTAGACACTGTTAATCTTCACCTTGAGATTGATAGCAAACCCTTTAGTGGCGAGCCAGAGACATTTCTCAAATTTCACACCAAAACACTGATTTGAAAACAAAATAATTTTAAAGGTTTCAAAGTTTCACGAAGTAGAGATTTAAAAGCATTCATCCTATAAAAACACAATTTTGCTGCATTAAAATCAAATATATTTATAACAGTTTTATTGTTCAGCTATGCTAAATTTGAATTGAGAAAGATGATCTTTGCAGGCAGATTCATTCATTCGTTCATTCATGTTTTGTACTGTACATAGAGCTTGAAGAAGAAAAAAAGAAGAAAATACAGAAAAAAAGAAGAAGCAGAGAAAACAGCACTTAAAAAAAAGACATTTCTATAAAGTTCTGTACACTATACTTTGTGTCAGCTTGCCTTAGCTTTTAATGACAAAACATGGTGCTTCTAAGCTAAATCATATTTGCTGTAGCCATCTACCACTACAGAAGATTGGTGCATCTATGATGACTTCTGAAAACCCTACAGATGGGAAGAGGGTCCATTAGTCTTCGGTTGTGATCAAAAGTCACCTGTAAGATTCACACTATTATAAGGTCCTGTGTCTAAATAATATTGTCGTGGAGAGCATCAAAATAACATTTGTACCATTTATTCACTGTACATTCATTTTAAATGATTGTTGTCAAACCATGAGTCTACAGCCAAGACACAGGAGTCGACTCTTCTGCTGTTCTCTAGTATCAGGACATCATTGACAGGTCACTGTCTCCATCTGCTGGCCAGTCGTCATAAACTATTCAGGTCGATTTTAAAGACGTGACTCTTTATATTTCACTACAGACAACAGGGGCAGTGCTGTATTTGAGTGTTTGAGCGTCAAACTCGAGCTTAGATCATATTTGAGGAAAAGTCTAATAATGCAAACTAACCACACAATGGATGCAGCAATTAATGTAGTTGTTTGGACAAAATGTCTTTTAGATTTGGTCCATATTTCATAATTCCATTCCATTACCCATGAGCCAAAAACTTTTGGCAACCCGAAAGTGTCAAAATACTTTGTCTAAATTTAGTATTAATTGTTAAACTGTTTATACATTTAATCAGAGTGTTGTTAAAGTATTACTGAAACTATTACTCATTATTTATTTATTCGCATTATTTATTATTATCATTAATTTATTGCAGATTGCTTGTCAATCCTAAGATAAGTAGTCATGTTTGTTCTGTGTATGTATTGTCCAGCTCGAAGTATATAAGAATGAATAACCCAGAGGCAACTTTTCCCCATGCACCGGCAGCTAAGTGTTTCATGATATCAGATCAGGGTAAGTTAAACAGCACATATTCCATCATGAATCAGGTTATAAATAAGTTGTTGTTTCTTCTTCCTCCTCTTCTTTTTCTCCCAGGAACAGCATAGAGAGTGATCAGACTTGTGTCGAAGGCTCAGGTGAGACCTGCTGACAAATCAGACCATAAACTGCATGTGAGCAGAAAGCTGATTTATATGAAAGAAAGCACTGAGGATGATGATGGTCACTGGAAGACACTGGGACCGGTGAGGATCACCATCATGGTTTGTGTGGGCTGGACTCAGCAACTTAGCACTTCATTATATAGAATTGTTTTTTTCTGAAAAAGCTTACACTGGAGAGAAAATGGATTTCACAGTAAATGATCTCATTTTCAGCAGTAAGAAAAAAAGCGTTTTAAAGCTTGTTGTTGTGTAGAACATCACAGTTATATATGATATGAGAACAGTAGGGCCTGTACGTAGATAGAGAGTATGTGTTATTTAATAAAAATATAATTATATTTATCAGAATGACATCATTTTTTTTTTTCAAACATAGTCTGGGGGTTAAAACGCCCCCATTGAGCAATTACTGTAGTTATTCTGTTCTGAACATCAAATCCTTTGTTTTCCCATCACATGTATTCTAACTAGTTGGTTGGAAAAAAATATGTATTTGGATTTTATTTTAAAAAATTGCTTCAAGTTAGCATCAGGTTACTTGCCAGTTAGCATCAGCTAACAAAATGTTTCAAATAGGCTATTATAATTTTGTAATTCATAATTATAGATTATATTATTTTTAATTTTAAGCAACAACTGTCTGTACTCTGTTTTTGCTGTAAATGTTTAAAGCAAATTGAATTTGTCAGACAGGGGACCCCCCCATAAGTGGCGTAAAACGCCCCCTTGGTACAAATTAAGTTTTTGTTAAAAATCTAATAACATGAAAACTCTGGACATTTTTCATACTTTTATTATAATTTATGTCTATTGTCACTAACAACTATGAGAACTTTTCTGAACACATTTAACTTTTGTTTCACAGAAAGAAAGAAACTTACACAGTACTGTTACGTCCTGAGACGTATTTTGTTTATTGAAATATGTGGCCTAAATTGGTGGTTGTGGTTGTTGGTTTTTTTCTCCTGTTCTACGGCACCATTTCGCATGCCGTGATGGGGTCCACCTGTTGCTGATTTGCTGGCCCATTATACCCCACTCCACTGATTGGCTGCCGCCCTGATAAAACCAGCACTTGCCTTTTCAACGAAAGGAGCGAGAGAGGTTGCGAGTGTAACCTGTCCAAAGGGACACGGACGTGCTTTTCTTTCTCTGGCTCCAGATACGTTGTTATTATTGCTAACCATGTTTTCGACTGTGTGGCTTAGTTGGCGACTATGTATTGTTTAGTCTTTAAGTATGTTTTGGTAAGGAACCTTGTAGGGAGGTTGGGGGTGCCTTTTATCTCTTTTTGCTTTTCCTCCTGGTTATTTTTTAGTTCGGAGATAGGGAAGGTTCTTTTGTTGTTCATTTTTCTTTGGTTTATTGTATGGGTAAGTTATGGTTAAAATTGAGTTTAGACGCATCTTTGTGTTTTGTGTTGGCCTTTGCCCCTCGGCTGAAGTTTTATGTTTCCTTTTAATCTTTTTCTTATGATGAATAAAAAGTAAATGTTTTCTTGTTGTGTGGTTTGGTTAGGTGTTTGTATTGGGGCGGTGGAGAGAGAGTTTACCTGTGCTTTCCCTCTCTCCACAAAAATGTTACTAGCTAGTTACCATTAGCCTCTAGACAAGAAAATTGCTAGGCCTGTACAGTACTTAAGAGGTATTTGTAGGACCACACTTCTCCTTTAAACATGGTATTTTGTACTTTAAATATCATTGATCTCAACATTATTGTAGCAACCTGCTGTAAATCAACTGCTGCTTAAATTATGTGACCCTTGGAAATCAATGCAACCTAACGGTCCCGCCTCTCTCTCTGTCGATCGCTCGCGGAGGCGCTCAGCTCCTCTCCCCTCTCTCGCTCTCTCAATTTCAATTTTTTTGTTTTATTGGCATGACAAAAATGATGGACAGCTGGACTGCTTACAAATAGTACACACATGTATTAACAGAAAGAAAAATAATAATAATAATAATAAATATCAAGTATTAAGCTTATGCAAAATTAATTACTGAATTTATTAAGTATATACACTAACAATAAAAATAAAATAATGGATTATACTCTTTACCGTATCAAATAGACATCTAAGTAATATAATACATTAATTTGGCGTAATTTCAATGTAGCTGTGCTGGAACATCAGACAGTGCAGGGTTAGTTGTGTGTCTCTTCCTGTGGTGGACGGCGACCATATTGACCGCAACAACACAAGCAGTTCTTCTTCTGTTCTCCAACAGATACGCCCGCGTTCTCCTAGGTCTGGGAGAGTTTGAAATGTCTGAGGATCTGCTTATTTTATCATAGAAACACTGTTCCGTCATATCTGTGTATTTTGGGGGCAGGTTCTGTTAGGAAGTGCAGCTCGTTTCCCGATCTGATTCAGAGTCACGTGGGAACATCAGTTTGTGTCCGCTGAGTCTGTATCTGGTCAATGTGCTTCTCAGTTTCTTATCTGACACTGTGTATAGATACTCTGCCATACTGTACTCTCTGTTTATGGCCAAATAGCATTGCACTTTACTCTGTTTTTGTGTTTGGGTTTGCCAGTGAGTGATGTAGCTCTGTTTGATCTGTTCCTTATCTGAACTGAATTCTGATGCTGTGAATGCAGAGCATCAGTAGATGTTTTAGGTGGGCATTCACAGGAACTGTGGAAGCTCTTTATCAGCTTAGGGGGGGCTTGCTTTCGGTTTGCCTCATCGTCTGGTGGTCTTGCAGGTGCGTTTAGAATGATATGATGGGGTCACTATTCTTCAGATGTTTCCCAGAATTTAATTGCCCGTTTTTTGGATCTTTATGATAGAGATATTTGCCTAATTCTGCCACTGCAATGCATTATTTGTTGTGGTGCCATGCACGTGTATATATTTTTACAGAGTTCTGACATCAGGGTCTCACTCTGAGTTTTCCTCATTCTGGTGAAAATCTTTAATTTGGATTTGTCATGTACCCCCCCACCGGGGTCACGTTGTGCCTGCCAGGAGGGCTGGGGCGCAAGTACGATTTCTACGATTTTCAGCCAAATTCGAATAGGGATCTCCATAGGACATTGCCGTTTGATGGCCCTGCGTGCTTTATCTCTCAGTTAATTCACAGCATGATTAAAGTTTTTCGTGGATGTGATTTTCAAACCCAGGTAATTATAGTGTGATGTGTGTGTGTTATCTGCTTAGTGCCTAATGTAAATGTGTATTGTGTTCCCTGGGATCTGGATCTTTTCAGAAATATCATAATTTTGGTTTTCTTCAGGTTGACTGTCACAGAGCCCAGTTCTGGCATATTGCTCTACAGGCCGGGTCGCTGTAAAGCGGGGTTGAGTGGTAGCACAGCATAAGCAATCGTCTGCATCAGCAGGCAATCGTTATCTGTGATTGTGTAGGGTGAGGGCCAGGGGGGCTGCAACGCTAAAACCAGACTGCTTTCCGCCAGTTCATTGATGTCAATGTTAAATAGGCTTGGGCTTAAGCAGCAGCCCTGGCTCACTGAGTCACCTCATCTGGCGATACCTTGTACGTTTGGTGCTGATTTTTACGCCACGTTTACTTTCAGTGTACATTGATTTGAGTCTTAGGTTTTACCTCCTATGCCACTTTCAATAAGTTTTTAGAATAGTCCTTGTTGCCAAATTGAGTCAAAAGCTTTTTTTAAAGTCAATAAAGCGTGCATATATTTTACCTTTATCTTGGTTGACATGTTTTTCAATTAGAGTATGTGATGTATAGATGTGGTCAGATGTACGGTAATTTGGTAAAAATCCGATTTGGCTTCTGCTCTGTACATTGTGTGTGGTGATGAAGTCTAGTAGTCGAGCATTTATTATGCTACAGATTAACTTTGCCAGGTTGCTGCTCACACAGATGCCTATGTAGTTGTTAGGATCAAATTTATCTCTGTTTTTAAAGATTGGTGTTATCAAGCCTTTATTCCAGATGTCAGGGAAGTAACCTACACTCAGAAGCACATTTAATAGTTTTAGAATGGCCAATTGGAATTTATTGCTTGTGTGTTTTATCATTTTGTTTAATATCCCATCAGGTCCAGATGGTTTTTTGAGTTGGAGGTTTCTGATTTTTTCTTTTAAGTTCTTTATCAGTTATTGGGAAGTCTAATGGGTTTTGGTTATCTTTGATGGCTAATTCTAGTTTTTTCAGTTGGTTGATTGTTTGATTTTGCTTACGGTTTGTGTCTGTTTGTACTTTATTAAGCAATGTTTGGAAATGACTTTCCCATATTTCTCCGTTTTGTATTGCCAATTCTTCATGATCAGTTTTTTTCAGATTGTTCCAATTTTCCCAAAATTGGTTTGTTCACTGACTTCTTGATGATTGTCAGTTGTTTTTGGGTGTATTGTGCTTTTTTGGTTCTGAGCTTATGTTTGTATTGTTTTAGTGTTTCACTGTAAAGAAGGCGGATCTCTGCATTATTGGGATCCTTGTGTTTCTGATTTGACAATGTTCACAGTTTTTTGCGAATAGTTTGGCAGTCTTGATCAAACCAATTTTTGTCATTTTTGGGTATTTGATTTTTTCCATTTTTTGTTTTCAATTTGAATTGTTTTGCTGATTTTTCAAATATGTAATTTATATCTTTGACCGCAAGATTGACACCCTCATTAGTGTGAGCATAGGTGTTATTTAGAAAGTTATATATCAGCGCTTGTATTTTCTCTCTCTCTCTGCGGTTACTTTATCATGAAGTCCGACCGAACAGTAGAAGATGGGAAATGCTGTACATTTTTTAATATCACAGCGTCTCGTTTCTCTTGCATACAGCAGGTGCCGCTGCTGTGCCTCAATTTTTTACTCTGGACAACAAATACGCTCCATGTATGGCGATGTCTTACCAGGTATGTATGAAATGAAATACTGTAATCATTATAGGTTAGGCTACGAAACATACGATACTTGATCAAAATGTCCTCAAGTAAAAAGGATGTGAAAACAGGGGATGCAATCAATTAATACATAACATGCTTATTATTTCTGCAAATGATAAATGGGAATGGATTTTATGGATTAGGTGGTTTTAATTAAATACAACAGAGCACCCATATAGTTTTGTAACGTTTAATCACTGAAAGAAACCACGAGTTTTGTTGACATTATCCAGAATCTTAATGACTTATTACTATTCTGAATGATTGGTAATAATAATAACGCCGTGCATCAGAAGTGCACTGTCTTATTCCCCAGCGAGAGAGCTGTGATTAGAAATAGCCTACATGTACCAGATGTCCTCGGCGCACTTGCGCATTGGTGTCTTAGATGGACACGCCTCTTGTCTCCAGGCATCCCAAATCCTAAAGCCCAAGCGGAACGATACCGACATCATATGAATCCATTTCTAAGAGCAGGGACATGTTTCTTCAGATGAAGACCTGGCAGGCAACACACAGCTCCAGCTTCCGCGTCTGATTCCAGGGATGACATCTGGCCAGTGATGCAGTGAGGCTGAATGCATGCAGCATCATTTGTCCTAGAGACAGTGCTGAAAGGGACAGCTCGAGATTTTGGGGCTCAATAAATCCGGCCTGTTATTTGTATTGATTGACTGATTTATATTTTACTGGGTCTATGTCGTTGTTCGGTGTTCACACTCCTAACAAGAGATACGCATGAAATCGTATTGGAATTATAAATAAGAGGAAACAGACGCAACACGTTGTTGGCTGGTCATCAGGAGCTCAAGGTGTCGTTCAGTCTTCATTCAGTAAGTACAGAAGTGTCATTGCCTTACATGTAAAACACTTCCTTAAATAATAAGCGCACATGCCAGCATATGTCCTGACGATCCAAAACCAAAGATATACGGGCTAAAGACCCCGAAAAAAATAAATACAATTAATATATTATCATGCAGACACTATAATATATATAATATAATATATTATATATAATACATTTATATAATATATATATATATTTTTTTTTTTTTTGTTTTTTTTTTTTTTTTATAGTCCCACTAAACTTGCCTTGTGGGGATTGTCAATTTCCAATGCACATTTACACATCACCGGCCTGACTGACATTTATAACCAATGTCGTGATGAGTGTGATCTTTAGCACGTGACAAAGGTACATGATGCTAAAATAGAGGTTAATTCCGGAACTGGACCTTTCTTTTCTTAGTCATCCCCAGTGTCAAGAGTGGCCCAATTGCTTGATTTACTGAGCGGACAAAAGAAACTGTTCTTAGTTAAAGAAATCAAACCTTTTTGAAACATGGTTAAACCAAGCGTTCCTCTCCGCATCTCTCTCTCCTCTTATATATATATATATATATACAATATAAAGTTGGTAAAATTAGATTGATTTTTTTGGGATGTTCAGAACATGTAGTTTTTATAACTTCATTTTATTCAGAGAGAAAAATAAAGTAGCCTTAGGCACCTGATGTCATCATTGTTGTGTGAATCTTAACAGGTGTGTTTGTGTCATCTGATGCACAGATGTATGCAGGCCAGCATGAAAAAAAAATGTCTTACGGAAACATCTTTAACTTGTGATGTGAAAGCAGCTCATTCAGGAATTCAAGCACAAAAGAAATAATAAAAAAGAAAGAAATAGGGCACAATCAAAAGGCCATGTTTGAGGTTTAGTGAGTTTCTTAAGCTCTAAAACATGGTGTAGACATTAGGGTATGTCATAAACCGCTTCTTTGTCTTGTTTGCTCATTTCAGTAGCCTACTCTATGACCAAAACATGTCAGCAAATATGTGAATGATCTCACTGCACATGCATTCAGTTGCACAGGCAAGGCAACTTGTTCTATGTGAGTTCTGCTTTGACATTGAGACAATGTCTTAAAATTCTGCATTGCTAAAATAGTCACTTTGTTACTTGTAAACTCTTAGCAAGCATGTCAAATAATTATGGCTCCAAATGAACAAGGTCTCATTCGCTACACAACTGTGCATAACAGACTTCGCAAAGGCCCAATGTTAAGTGAAAGCCTCTTAATTAAGACCCAATCAATGCTTTCCTTGGGTTTTGGGTTTCAGGAGACTAATGATAATAGCTTAGAGGTAACTGTACACCCCAGTCTGAAGGGCTGAGTTTTTAGACTTTACACCAGTCTGCTGGTTAACTGAATCTCTAAAAGAAATCAAACAGTGCAGGCATTTAAAAGCAGAGGAGCCTGGAATATTTCAGAGAATTCAATTTCACACTCATTATTTTGTTCATTTTGAAACGTCTCAAAGAAAATGTGATTACCTTTTACCAAGTCTACACCAGATAAGACTATCACGTTGCATCAAAAGTAAACCCATCATAATCAATGAAGTTGTCTATACTGGAGTCCCGAAAGAAAACAGACGCCCGTTCTATTTCTGAAGGACTGCACATTTGACAACAGGACATATAGATTTGAAATGTGTGCACTGATGCATCCATACAGGCTTAAGACATTGCATTGAATTGCTTAAATAGATTTGCCCAGCAGTGACTATGTAGCTGTGAATGTGTTCTGAGTTGTTTTTAAGGGGTGTTGATAAGTTGCTAAGGTGTTCTGATTGGTTGCTAGGGCAATGGTAAGCAGTTGCTTACTGGCCCAGGTCAAAATTGTCTGCTTCCAGAATTGTGTACTTCCAGACATTTTTCATTTGTCCAGTATTTTTAATCAGACAAATGCAGCCTTGTTGAGCATAAGAGACTTCTTTCAAAACCATTCGTCAACCACTTACAACCCCTAAATACACTAAGATGTAACTGTAACATAAGTGCACCCACCAATACCGATGTCTTATTTTGCATATGTTTTAGATCCCTTAAGTCCGACACCCCACCTACTGTAACAACTGCCTTACTAACTATTAATAAGCAGCCAATTAGGAGTTTATTGGAGGAAAAGTTGTGTCACCAGATTGTCTTCTTGAACGAATCTGTCAAGCACGTCTTTGTTAACAATCCCTATTTAATTAGAATTTAGGGTTACACTTTATTTTAAGGTGTTTTTGTTACAGTGTAATTATGGCCTATGTTTAAATACTGATTAATATTAATTAGCTACATGTACTGGTTAGGGTTAGGATTAGGGTTTGGTTTAGGGTACCTGCGGTAAAAAATAAGTGTAATTTTAACTGTAAAATTTTGTAAAAACGCTACGGAAAAAAACCCTGTTAATAGGTTAACAGTAAGTTCCCGTACTATATACATTGAAAAACTGTAAAAGATATAACCAGACATTTCATGTAATTTTACAGTAAAATGCTGTTAATTGTACAGTGTTAGAAGTAACAAAGTAACAAATCAATGTATAATTTACAGTCAAAACCTGTAAACTGATATTCCCAGAATTCCCTGCATGACACTCCACATTTGAAAGTATTTTGTTTAAATAATCATGTATTTTTAAAAGTTTTTTTATTAGTTATGTATATTTGGGCTTTATGTTACATCTTCTGTTGTTTAATGAAAGTTTAATGCATTATTGAAGTGTCATATGTGTTACCATGATGGTGTTTTGTGTTTCCACGAACGACTCTGTGCACCTTCTATATATTAGCGTGTACTTCAGCTTGTGGCGAAGCTACTCGTGATGAGCTTTGATTCTTCATGTGGCTTTCTCTTTTACCACCTGCATTATTATGGTGGCTGTCAGTATGTTAAAGGTACAAAACAGATTTTAATAGCAGTGTGCGTTGTTGAATTTACTGGTTTACATTAAAATGTTCTTGTTTGTAGATTACAGTTTTATACTGTAAAATTTATTTAGTTTAGTTTTTGGCCGTAAATGTGTTTACAATTTTTCTGTATTTTTTTTACAAAATTATTCTGGCAACCACAGCTGCCAAAATTATTTTGTAAAAACTACTGAATTTCTTTTACAGTGTAGGTTCAGGGTTAGTATCTAGTTATTACCTAGTTATTGTAATTACCATAATAAGTACATAGTATGTACATGAGGAACAGGACTGTAAAATAAAGTGCCCCCATGTGGTTTATAAATACCAATAAACAGCCAAAATGCTAGTAATATGCATGCTAATAAGTAACACGTTCTGTCAGGACCACTATCGTCAAAGATGATTGACAATTAGCATACAGTTTTGACTGGCAGTATGTTTCTGTTCTGGGCAAGAACTGCCTGCGCATCCATGCAGCCTAGCATTGTATGAGAGCAGGGAGAGCAGCGATAACCCCCCAGGGTAAACAGAACAGAACCAACATAAATGTATTGCAGATATTGTTAAAGTTCAATAATATTATGTACACATTTTAGAATTAGTCTGATTCAAAGGAGAATCAGAAGGCTGAATCCTGACTGCCAGAGGAGGAGCTGGGGATGGAGGAGGGTAATTAGCTATTGAGCAATGCGAAAACTGCTGATACTACTGCGGGACCTTATATATGAATGCTTAGATAGGTGTCGTATTCCCATAGGTTGATGTGGATCAGCTTGAGAGTCAGCTGATGCGAGCTTGACTAACGTGACCTGCCAGAACTAACGCTATGCTAGATTTAATAGCGAGAATAGGTCCTTAAAATAAAGTGTTACCGACACTCTTTCATCATGTATTTATAATTTGTACAGATCTTGAACAGGCCAAGGACAGTTGATCATGTAGTCTAGTTGCTATTCATCACGACTGGAGCTTTTCAGTGGTTTGTTGAGGCCTGTTAAATCAGTTATTCCTGAGGGAAGTTCATTCTGGTGCCACTGCAGCCCTGGACAGCCGAGCAGATGCTCAACAACATTTGTGATCAAATCTGAGATTACAGCCCGTTTACTTGTGCTGTGAGATTCTTTTCAGTACTAGTTAGCCCTATTTTATTGCATGTTGATTTTTATATTGTTAGGGAATTTGGTAACACTTTCTATGAAGCCCATATTTATAATACATTATACGTTTTTTTTAAGGCATTATAATGAATGCATAATTCAATATAAAAAACCTTATAATGTGTTACATCATCTTATAAATAATCATAACAATAATTATAATACATTATAATGCTTACACATTTGTGATTATAAGTTTTAAGATTATGATTATTTATAACACACAATGAACACCATATTAAATCGACTTTTGCATGTATAATGGACTGTATGTCTTGACATTGTTTATTTAAGATCTGCACAGTATCTTACTACATCTTGTGAGTGGTTAGGTGTTGAGTGTTATTTGAGTGTTACCTGTAGAGCTAATTCATTTAAATGTGAGCTAGTGTAACAATTTACAACTGAAACAAAAATTCATTTATATATGTTACGTTACATTTTACTTTGATGGCTCCTAGTCTAATTGACTAATAGCAACTTTGCCACTGCCTGTCAACTAACTCTCATTAGAGATTAGTAGGCTTAGGTTAAAGTTAGGGTTGGTAGAATGTTGACGTACTTGCAAAGTTAGTTATAGTCAGTTTGTCTGTTGGGGAACCATCAAAATATATAGTTAGCATGTATTTATCAGACCTGCTACTAAACGCAAGACTGCTAGTTGACATGTAGAGTTCCTTTCACAGCTGTCTAAAGGGAACCGTCAAAATAATGAAACTGATATTACATTAAAAATAGTTAAAAGCAAATATGTCTTATTACACATTTATCTGATCTTATGGCTGTTTGAGAAAAACATATTATTATTATTACTATACTTATAAATGGTCTTTGATTGCTTTAAGTAAAGTAGCATAACAAAGATGGCAAGATATGAGACTTATAAAACATTATAACTATGAGAAATATAATCCAATGTAAAAGTGGATGCCACATTCACTTGGGTTAGCAACATATACCCTTAAAGGCTATAACCACACAAAACAGTTCATATTATCATCATAAACTGATTTCTAAGGATATTCATAAGATTATTAACCTATTATAAATTTTTTTTAATGCATTATGCATTCTTATAATACCTTAGATACCCTTATAATTATACATATAGGCTTCATAGAAAGGTTTACCAAAGTAATTTCTTACATACATGAGAAATACTGTAAGTTTTATTTTTAAAGATTTAACACTAGTTAATCACTTATAAAGGAAATTGATACGGTCAATTAATATTTTTTTACTGCTATTTACATCAAATGCACTATGATTTTTTATCACTACATTGCTTCCATTCTGTTAGTCAGGTCCAGTTAATAATAATATAACAGACAGATTTTCATAATGGAGATACTAAATGTTTTAAATTAACTTTAACTAAGATTATAAAGCTTTTTATAGTATCGATCATTTTTTGGTTTAAACAACATGTAGTGTATAATGTAGTTTACTATGTAACACATCAAACCTGTTGTAAGTGTTACCTTTTAAATAGTCCTTTCAACATTAGGTTCACATCTTCTGTCTTGGGCACAATAATGGATTTAAATGGGATTCTGTGGGGAATGACCTGAACAGGATAGAGTACCATACACACTACTTCAAAATTACGCCCCAGGACTTTTATAAATAAATACGAGACTACAACTCACTATATACAAATAATAAACACTAAATAATTAGCAAGTGCTTTAACAAGCTCAGTTTTCCGTTTTTAACATCTGGACTATCTTGTCCAATAGACCTTCCATTTAAGGGTATACTCAAACTGGATTTGTTTTTATTTTTAAAACTGGGGACAAATCAACATAATTTGTCTCGGGTAAGCGACAGCACATTACCGATGCTGTCCATAAATGTATTTTGAGATAAATCATTCCTTAATAATATTCCCTTGAAACCTTCTTAGTGTCTTAGTGTGTTTTCACTGATAGCTTTTACTTTTTCATGTTCATTCCTCGCTTTGCGTATATATAAAAAAGGATTCGGAGCTATGTGTTCACTTTGTGCTTTCCAGTGTTCCTGGAGTAACAGGACAGCCAGTCTGGACAAGTGTGCGTTTCCAGACTGCAGGAACAGATCCAGAGAAGGGGGATGGAGGAACGAGAGAACAGCGAGAATATCTTATCTTATTTATATCAGTATTGTGTCACTAACCTCGCTTGCAGAGACACATCAAGCTGTCAATAAAAACAAACGTATAATAATAATACAACTTATTTTTAATAATAACTGAGCTGTCTTCAAATAGGTTGTTCTAGTGTTGAAAACTTATTTTTTTCCCCCCCATTAGTGTGGACTGTCACTGTAACAAATGCTGCAGTGCTGTTGTTTTATAACAATGATGAGTAGGCTTGGATCTGGCACTTTAAATACCCTTATGATGCACTTAAATAACCGGAAAAATGAAGTGTGTAATGTTGAACACTTCACTCACTCACCTGTCGCAGCTTTAATTACGTAGCGAAGTGGGAGAGGCCATCAGACTTCGATTATGAATGACAAAACAACCTTATATAACTCACACTCTACATGGTTGAGTACATAGTGCATAAATACATATTGTGTATACGCTACATTTGGGACGCGCTATTTTGTATTGCAAATCTATTTTAAGAATGTTCGTTCCATCAGCTGCGATCGGCCCTCATGGGCAGCCTGCGGCGTTATTGTTCTAGTATTAAATATTATAACTATATCTCTCCCATTTTGCAATGATTTCAATTAAAAATTCCAGTAAATGGCCTACAGGCGATTTTGAACCGATGATGTTAATCTTGCACTTTTGAACCTGTTAGTTGTTGAATGTATCCCATCATTTTGTAAATAAAGTGCATGATGACTCTAAAGGTTATGGTGTACCAGGTGAGCTACTGAGCAAGTTTACTGCATCAGAAAAGCCATATATGTGGAGCTGGTTATGTGATGCAAATATCGAAATGTATTCATTTACAAATGCACTTTGGAGTACTATGGTAAAAGTGGTAATCTGCTCAAATCTGCACTTGTAATTAGAATTTATGTGAAAAGGAATAAAGCTTGTTGGTGTACCACAGTCTCTAGTGGTAATTTCAGCTGGAAACTGCAATTATTTTATAGGTACGTTGTTGCTTTTGCTACAATGAGTTGAGTTAAACAGTTGAGTTTTACCGTTTTCAAATCTATTCAGCCGATCTCCGGTTCTGGCGGGAGCACTTTTAGCTTAGCTTAGCATAGATCATTGAATCTGCTTAGACCGTTAGCATCTCGCTCAAAAATGTCCAAAGAGTTTCTATATTTTTTCTATATCTTGACTCTTCTGTAGTTACATCGTGTACTAAGACCGACGGAAAATGAAAAGTTTTGATTTTCTAGGCCGATATGGAACTATATTCTCATTCCGGCGTAATAACCAAGGAACTTTGCTGCCGTACTATGGGTGCAGCAGACGCAATGATATTACACAGCGCCTGAAAATTGGCTAACTTCCGTCAACATAACCAACATAACACACCATAACCATATTGGCCTAGAAAATCACAACTTTTCATTTTCCGTCGGTCTTAGTACACAATGTAACTACAGAAGAGTCAAGTTTTAAATAGGAAAAATATAGAAACTCTTTGGTCATTTTTGAGCGAGATGCTAAAGGTCTAATCAGATTCAATGATCTATGCTAAGATACAGCTAAAAGTGCTACCGCCAGACAAGAGATTGGTTGAATGGATTAGAAAACGGTAAAACTAAACTGTTTAACTCTAGGGGAGCTGGAAAATGAGCCTATTTTCAAAAATAGTGGAGTGTTCCTTTAACCAGAGAGAAATGGGAATGCATATTGCAAAATATGAAGTGCATTTTGAATGTTGGACACAGCAATGTGTGTATTGCATTTATATACTTGCATACTCTATAGTCAAAAATGACCTGTTTGAGAGTGTTTTTTGCTCCGACTTTTACAATGAGTAGATAAATGACACTGAACAGAGAATCAGGGTTTATTTCAGACTTGCTTATTTTACTGATCTGACTTGGTCTCTAACTCAGTTTGATGTTTTGGTATGAATCTTTTCTAAAGGCTAAATGAATAGTGTATCTGCTCTACATAAGAGTTTTGCAAAGAAAGATACAACCAATATTTATGCTTTTCTTGCCGTCTTTCAGTGGGATGACGTCTCAGAGTGTGTCCTGTCACATCGCCCCCTGCCCCATCTCCTGTGTCCCTCTCATCTGTCCATCTGTGGGGTCCTGACGCCAGCAGGGGCTCATGAGACGCTTTGTGTACTGTAAGGTGGTCCTGACCACCTCTCTGGTCTGGGTGCTAGTGGACGTCTTCCTGCTGCTGTACTTCAGTGAGTGCAACAAATGTGACAACAAGAAGGACCACTCACTCCTGCCTGCGCTCAGAGGTGAGTCTGACCGTTTTATAGACCACAGAGTTTTATTATCTACCTGCATGGGGTCCACTCTTCATACGTTCTACCTATTGTGCACCTGCGATAGCCTTGTGGGCAGCGTGCTGACAAATACTGCTGGTGTGCTTTGGGCGTCCTGTGCAGTGTTGCCAAGTCCGCCGTTTTCCCGTGGAAGTGGGCTACTTTAACACTGTTGCCGCGGGTTGTTTTTCATGTCCGCGGGTTGAAGCGACTCCAATAACATGATATTTATCCTCTGGAATGCGAATTTTTGCAGGGGAACCCCACCAAAAAAAACTTGTACTTTACCCTCCAGAAACATGATTGGGCTAGTTTGGGGCTAGTTTTGAGTAGAAATTGGGCGGATTTTGTTGTGAAAACCTGGAAACCCTGTTCGGAGGTTGAGATGTAATATGTTTTGCAATGTATTTAAATTGCTCTATTTTATACAAGTAATGTCTATGAGGGCAAATGCCAACCTTGCAATGCATCGCCAAGTTTGAATGTGCCAAACACAAATAACATTTGAGAGCTATGACAACATTTTCAGTAAATAATGATTTAACTACTGGTTGACAGTACAATTTTTAATCTAATAGATATCACCTTACTTCCCCAGTTTATCATACAAACCCGATTCCAAAAAAGTTGGGACACTGTACAAATTGTGAATAAAAACAGAATGCAATGATGTGGAAGTTTCAAATTTCAATATTTTATTCAGAATACAACATAGATGACATATCAAATGTTTAAACTGAGAAAATTTTTAATTTTAAGGGAAAAATAAGTTGATTCTAAATTTCATGGCATCAACAGTCAAAATCTCAAAAAAGTTGGGACAAGGCCATGTTTACCACTGTGTGGCATCCCCTCTTCTTTTTATAACAGTCTGCAAAAGTCTGAGGACTGAGGAGACAAGTTGCTCAAGTTTAGGAATAGGAATGTTGTCCCATTCTTGTCTAATACAGGCTTCTAGTTGCTCAACTGTCTTAGGTCTTCTTTGTCGCATCTTCCTCTTTATGATGCGCCAAATGTTTTCTATGGGGGAAAGATCTGGACTGCAGGCTGGCCATTTCAGTACCCGGGTCCTTCTATGCAGCCATGATGTTGTAATTGATGCAGTATGTGGTCTGGCATTGTCATGTTGGATAATGCAAGGTCTTCCCTGAAAGAGACGATGTCTGGATGGGAGCATATGTTGTTCTAGAACTTGGATATATCTTTCAGCATTGATGGTGCCTTTCCAGATGTGTAAGCTGCCATGCCACACGCACTCATGCAACCCCCTACCATCAGCGATGCAGCTTCTGAACTGAGCGCTGATAACAACTTGGGTTGTCCTTGTCCTCTTTAGTCCGGATGACATGGCGTCCCAGTTTTCCAAAAAGAACTTCAAATTTTGATTCGTCTGACCACAGAACAGTTTTCCACTTTGCCACAGTCCATTTTAAATGAGCCTTGGCCCAGAGAAAACGTCTGCGCTTCTGTATCATGTTTAGATATGGCTTCTTTTTGACCTGTAGAGTTTTAGCCGGCAACGGCGAATGGCACGGTGGATTGTGTTCACCGACAATGTTTTCTGGAAGTATTTCTGAGCCCATGTTGTG
This sequence comes from Sinocyclocheilus anophthalmus, assembly GCA_018155175.1. NCBI lineage: Eukaryota > Metazoa > Chordata > Actinopteri > Cypriniformes > Cyprinidae > Sinocyclocheilus > Sinocyclocheilus anophthalmus. The sequence continues at coordinate 181,085 of JADLZN010011004.1, forward strand.
ATTTCCATTAGAGTAGCATTCTTGTATGTGATGCAGTGCCGTCTAAGGGCCCGAAGATCACGGGCATCCAGTATGGTTTTCCGGCCTTGACCATTATGCACAGAGATTGTTCCAGATTCTCTGTATCTTTGGATGATATTATGCACTGTATATGATGATAACTTCAAACTCTTTGCAAATTTTCTCCGAGAAACTCCTTTCTGATATTGCTCCACAATTTTCGCCGCAGCATTGGGGGAATTGGTGATCCTCTGGCCATCTTGACTTCTGAGAGAAACTGCCACTCTGAGAGTCTCTTTTTATACCCAATCATGTTGCCATTGACCTAATAAGTTGCAAATTGGTCCTCCAGCTGTTCCTTATATGTACATTTAACTTTTCCGTTCTCTTATTGCTACCTGTCCCAACTTTTTGGAATGTGTAGCTCTCATGAAAACCAAAATGAGCCAATATTTGGCATGAAATTTCAAAATGTCTCACTTTCAACATATGATATGTTATCTATATTCTATTGTGAAAAAAATATAAGTTTATGAGATTTGTAAATTAGTCCATTCCTTTTTTACTCACAATTTGAACAGTGTCCCAACTTTTTTGGAATCGGGTTATAGTATATTAAGACAAGTTTAGTATTACAGTTTTCTGGAATGTATGTTTAAAAGCATTATCTAAATAAATATGCACTATTGCACATACATTGCTAGAACATTTGGTAAATCCTGGTCCAAAACCTTCTAAATATTTCAGTTAAAGGTTTTTACATTAAAAAATAAGTATATTGCTTTGTATATCGGGAAGGTGAACTTTAAAAGGCTTCAAGGAAACCCCCCCACCCCCCCCCCCCCCCCCAACACACACACTCCGTTGACTTATACTATAAAAAAAAAAAGTTGCAAGTTTTACACAACATAAGAGTAATCATTCCTTTAATAGATCATAATATGGGTATATTTTTTCCGTTTATTTTCCTATTTGAGAATGAAATGACTCGTCATTGTTTTCTGATCGTGAAATCTCCTGAAGTGTGCTCACCAGCTGCTCATTTCTTACTGTTTAATCCCAGCACTATCAGATCCTTGTCCTCACTTCAACGCTTTGCATGGTAAACAGGTTTAACTCGTACCGTAAGCTGCTTTCAGGTTTAGATGTGGTCCACCAACCATAATCACAGTCTTTCTCGAAACCTTTAGAGCCCAAGTACTGTACATCAAATGCCTTGTTATGAATTTAGATTCTATGGTCTGCCTGTTGCCTCTAATAAAGTGGACAAAACAGGAAGCCTGTGTCTGTCTGAAATACAATCTGTATCCATGCATTCAGGATTTAATAATGACAGGAAAGCTATTAGGGTATTAAACAGTCAGGTGAGGTCTAAGCAGCCACAGTGCTGAACGAGCAGGGCTTAGAAGCACTGCAGTCTGTCGGCTATTTACGCTAGATCATTTTTTATGATGTCGAGCCAGTTTGAAGATCTTCTCTTATTGAGGTTATCGGCAGTGATTAGCTCAGCCCTGATGGCGAGGGGTGGTTATCTAAAGGTTAAGGACCTAACACAGAACTTGGAAGTTCGGTTTCAAGCAGGGAATTTTAATACATTTCAGTAATGCGCATACAGTGCATGTACCAAAGAGCACTATAATGATTTTGGATCCATAATTGCTTGATAATTATGATCTTTATCTCTTTGCCTGATTTCTTATTACATATTAATTCTCCTAATTAGTTAGATAATTACAACGTTTAACTTCATTGGCTAGCAAATATCTTAGATATAAAATGTAATTGGCACAGTAGATCTCTGATCTTCTAATATGAATCTTTCCCTATTTTGCCTAATAAAATAAATGTGAAGAAGAATTCCACTTCCCCTGGCAAGCAGTGAATAGTTTATACTACTTCATAATGCAGAACATTGTGTAAACAAACAAACAAATAAATAAATAAATCAGTGTTGTGAGCAAGAGCATAGGGTTTATTCTGACATTAGTGGGGAGAGCAGCCTCATTTTTGCATTTATGATTGACATTTGACAGCAATTTCATGTCTTCTAAAACATAATTTAGCTTTCTGTACCTCACAATAGAAAATCTAAAAAAGTATACATATTTTTTAAAAAAAAACACACACCTTATTTAGGAATTTACATTAACGTTAACATTAAGTCACTAAGGTGACTAATGTTGACACGAACCAGACAGTTTAAAATATAATTAATTTTAATTTTATTTTGTCTAAAGTGCAATTATCAACATCTCTCATACATCAATATCAGAGTACATGTATATAATATATGGAGAGCACTTACAAATGGGGGTTGGGGGTTCAGAGACACTGTACATCATTTTATTTCATTTTAATATTGAAAATATGTTGGACCAATGAAGAGTCTGGAAAAAAAAAAGAACTCAATTTTGATGCACATAAACCGCCCACTTTAATTTTGTGCATATCAAGCTACCAGTTTACGTCATACATTAAGTTTAACAACATTAAGTTGAAGTTAATGTGTGTAAACTATCATTCAAATGAACTGTGGACATATGTTTAATCACATGTTCTTACTGTGTCCATAACGTCTTTAAAAAGACTGCCGTTTTCTAGCGTATTTTCTTTAGCTCCTAAGGTCGTGTCAGTGGTGTGATCTATTTCAGATACTACCAAAAGTACAACCGCAGTGGTTACATCTAGCCTCAATTCTGGTAACACCATTTCTCACTTTTACTCACTAGCGGCTTATTAGCATGCATAGCATATTGGCTGTTTATGAGTACTCATAAAGCACATGCCTTTTTCTGCATGACAATATTTTTGACCCTTTAATCCAACCCCATACCTAAACTTAACAACTACCTTACTAACTATTAATTAGCAGCAAATTAGGAGTTTATTGAGGCAAAAGTTGTAGTTAATAGTTAGTTAATACTGACAATTGGTCCCCAAACTAAAATGTGACTAGCACTGCAGTCCCTATTAATACGAGTTTGCTATATAGGGGTGTTTTAGCTGGTTTGGATGTTCTAGGTAGTTGTTTACTCACTGGCCCAAGACAAAACAGCAACCCAAGCTCATTGGGAAAGTGTGCCTGTGGCATAATTTTTGCAAAATGATACTACGTTGCTTCTTGCACATCGTGCGACACTTTCAAAGTATAACATCCTGTGAGCGGAGATAAAAGTGTGTTTAATTTGATCAAAAATAGATGATCGTAAATCTGGCAACGTTTTGCTTTGTGTAGCAAAAATAGATTCAGTCTACTTCAGTCTTCATTTCTGCTGTGCAGCACTACACTTCTTACATCTGCAGAACTCAGTCTACTGAGACAGATCTTCAGATATCCTGTCCAGGGAAGATAATTTTGCTTTTAGTCTTTAAATGGCTGTAGTAGACGTATCACTTAAACAGCAACCTTAAAGAGAACACAGAGGCTGCGTCAAATATGATCTTATTGCTAAATAAATACCATACTGGGCTCAATGCAGAAATGCAGTGGGGAATTGTTAATTGGCACATCATCAAGTATACATCACCCTCTTCCCAGACTTCATTTTAAACTGAAGATGCAACAGCTTTACATTCTAATAAAACCAAAGAAATGGTGCTTAATGGACATCAATTATTTAATGCTCTTTTATACATCTTTACGAATAACTACAGGGAATCTCTTTAAAAAGGTCAGATAGGTTCCGTTCCAAAACATAATGAGCTGCCTACATCTGCATTTCCTTTCCGAGGCAGCATCTTAAAAGCTGGAATACATTACACGATTTTTGCCAAGACTTTTTCTCCGATTTGTAGTCTGGATGAGTCCATGCTAGGTGCTGAAATTTAGAGTGAGTTTGCAGATTTTGTACAGTCTGAGTTGACAGATTTCACAGAAAATCACGTAATGCATGATGGGTAAAGTCATCAGACTTTGATTCCATTCAGTCAGAGGATATCGAACATGTTGAGATGATTTTAAAACACAGGGCAAGTAATTAAAGAACACAGATGCTGCCAGCTCACATCCATAACGATCAACCCAATATATCAAGGACATCACAAATTTAGTGCTGGGATTCCACAAACAAGCCAGAGCCGATGAATAAATAATTTCTTGGAAATCTAACAACACAACCTGCAAGGTTGTAGGTTTACGACCTGCTTTCTTGGGTGTTTAAATAATTGATCAATAACTGCATACCACAAACCTTATTCATCACTTGCATGATTCATTTTAATACTCTCCTCCTATAAATTTTGCGAAGTTGGAAAGTATTTGATGCATAGTGTTTTAAAATCTGTTTCTGCTTTTTTTAATAGTCGTGTAGTGTATTCCAGCCTTAACTTAACTTTAACCTTAACACCTTATTGACTTGGAACTAACTTTCTTCAACTATGTCTGATATCTTGGATTTCTTACAGTATTTTCTTTTTTACTCAATGCGGTACATTCGAGCACAGCACATTGTCTTCTCCACAAAGGCTACAAACATTGCTGCCTTGAAATTTGTCCAAAACGTGTTGGCTTTTGCATTGGGATTGTGACTACGATGCCTTAAAATGCTGCTTATAGAGGCAGCTCAATAGGTTTTGGAACAGAACGATTGTATCCATCATGGGACAATGCTTCCAGATTTATTTCAATGAGATGATATTATGGGCTGTCCTTGTGCCCAAATGGATGCTATTTTTGGATTAAGCAGCTAAACAAGACAGCAGTGTATGAGGGTATATCAAATCCCCCGGTGTTCTGCTTTGAAATACTGTGAAGGTTGAGGAGAGACGTTAAGAAGCAGTGCTGCAGAGTTTCATTCTTGCCGTTATTGTCTGATGAGTTGCTCTTCGTCATACTGCAGTCACAGCACTCCCGATTATATTGGCGTGTTTTGCTGCATGCTGTATCATGTGCAGTTCTCTGTCAGTATGCATAAAGCAGGGTGATTTTGCCTAACCCTGTCTATGCAGACGTCCAGGTTCACCCTGACCTCTTAACTGAGAAGCCCATCAAATCAGACAACTATTAATGTGGCCTGTGATTGGCTGTGAGTGGTTTGGATTGAACCCTCTTAACCTGATCATCCGCAGATGGATCTATGGCTCTGGGAGAGCTGAGAATATTGGTTTATACATGGAGACGGTGATAAATATAGGTGACAGAGAGCAGTCTCTAATAATATTGTAGAATATAAATCACTTAGAATGCATCCTAGTATTGTGGCAGTGAGTTTTGCATGGGGAAAATGATGAGTTTGTATCTGTTGGTGGTTTAATTGATTAATTTGTTCTTGTGTTTAGTTTTATAAATGTTATTTCCTAGTAATCAGCTGCACGGCGGTCTGTAGAAGGTTGATAGTCCTTGAGACGATTCACACAATTTTTAGTCCTTGCAGACATGTGCTACTTTAGAGTTTTAGAAGAGCATCTTCAGTACCGAAGGGGAAACATGGGCTTAAGCCTATAAAGCCTACTGTATTATATTTGAAAAATTAAATTATCAAAAGATTGTCAAAAAATTATCTGTTGTACATAATCTACATGCCTTGTGTTGACTTGCCTGATTGATAGTTTTTACTTGTTAACAAGTACAAGGCCTTTTAATATAATTCTAAAAAATATTCAGGTGGTGATGCATGTGTCTTTTTGCTGTGAAATGTTTACTGATCTTTATAAAGTACCATAGAATAACTTCTTTTTTAGTGATACCTAATACTACACTGCATTTACTACACACCACTCTAGAGCTTGATCTAAACGAAGCATTTAATATTAGCTTACTACTATTCACGTGCTTTGATATAATGTTTACAAATTTGATCTATTACTTTAATAACCATCAAATTTCATCTTATATTTTGTCCCTATAAATACATCATCGGCATCAAATTGCCATATTTCTGCTCCCTTTGTGCCTCTGAATAAAATTGAGGGTTTTTGTTTCTATATCGTCCTATATGTGCCCTGCCCCAACCATTCTTAAGTGTCAATTTTTCAAAATTGACTTTTGTTAGGATTAGACGATATTTGGCCGAGATACAACTTGAAAATCTGGAATCTGAGGGTGTAAAAAAAATCTAAATTTTGAGAAAATCATCTTTAAAGTTGTTCGAATTAAGTTCTTAGCAATGCATATTAATAATCAAATTAAGTTTTGATATATTTACGGTAGGACATTTACTAAATATTTTCATGGAACATGATCTTTACTTAAGATCCTAATGAGTTTTTGGCATAAAAGAAAATCAATCATTTTGATCCATACAGTGTATTTTTTGCTATTGCTACAAATATACCCCAGTGACTTAAGACTGCTTTTGTGCTCCAGGGTCACATATGAGCCATTAAAGCCTGATGTATCAAATGTGATACAACACAAACACATAGAGCAGGGGTGGCGAACTCCGGTCCTGGAGAGCCGCAGTCCTGCAGAGTTCAGCTCCAACCCTAATTAAAACTCCCCTGCCTGTAGCTTCCTAATAACCCTTCAGTCTTTGATTAGCTTGTTCAGGTGTGTTTTTTATTAGGGTTGGAGCTGAACTCTGCAGGGCTGCGGCTCTCCAGAACCGACGTTCGCCACCCCTGCACTAGAGTATGGTATTTTTAATACATTTTGGCAATTATTACATATAGTCCTTTCTTTCTATGTCAGTTCTGAAATATTTCAGATGCAAATGTAACTAATGTAACTAATGTTACGGTTACTGATGAGGAGTAATAAAACTCATGATTAAAAAATGTTGAGTGTGTTTTTCTGAAAGTGTTCATGTGGATTTGCTTGCTGTCTTTGTAGTCTCTGTTTGATAGCAGTGTTAAGTTAGATTTCAAGGACAGAAAGTGTCTGTGTTGACAGATCCTATAACATGGATCAATGGTTCAGAACGCTGCTGTCAGTTTAGATGGGTTTTACCTGCAGCAGAGCCACTGAAAATCTGCTTTGTGTTCAGTTCAAACCACATACAGGTACGTCAGACAAACGGACAGGTGTGCTTTTCTGAGCTTATTCATTTTATTTTGTTATATTATGATTCATTTTAATATTATTTATATTAACTTGTATATTCATTTGAATTGATACATTATGGTTATTTTCATTTCCAGCCTCTTTATCTTATATCTAAGTCAACATGTTTTTGCAACCAATTTTTATTTTTTGGGTGGTGGGGGTTGGGTGGTGGGGGTGGGGGTTGTGTGTTTTGGGGGTGTTTTTGGGTGGTGGGGGGGTGAGGGGGGGGGGGGGGGGGGGTTGGGGTGGGGGGGGGGGGGGGAGGGGGGTGGGGGTGGGGGGGGGGGGGGGGGGGGGGGGGGGGGGGGGGGGGGGGGGGGGGGGGGGGGAGGGGGGGGGGGGGGAGGAAGGGGGGGGGGGGGGGGGGGGGGTGGGGGGGGGGGGAGGGGGGTGGGGGGGGGGGGGGGGGGGGGTGGGGGGGGGGGGGGGGGGGGGGGGGGGGGGGGGGGGGGGGGGGGGGGGGGGGGGGGGGGGGGGGGGGGGGGGGGGGGGGGGGGGGGGGGGGGGGGGGGGGGGGGGGTGGGGGGGGGGGGGGGGGGGGGCGGGGGGGGGGGGGGGGGGAGGGGGGGGGGGGAGGGGGGGGGGGGGGGGGAGAAGGGGGGGGGGGGGGGGGGGGTTGGGGTGGGGGGTGGTGTGGGGTGGGGGGGTGGGGGGGGGGGGGGGGGGGTGGGTTGGGGGGGGGGGGGGGGGGGGGGGGGGGGGGGGGGGTGTGGGGGGGGGGAGGGGGGGGGGGGGGGGGGGGGGTGGGGGGGGGTGGGGGGGGGGGAGGGGGGGGTGGGGGGGGGGGGGTTGGGGGGGGGGGGGGGGTGGGGGGGGGGGGGGTGGGGGGGGGGGGGGGGGGGGGGGTGGGGGGGGGGGTGGTTTTGGTGTTGGGGGGGTGGTGGGTGGTGGTGGGGTTGGGGAGTTTGTGGGGGGGGGGGGGGTTGTTGTGGTGTGGTTGGTGGGGGGGGTGGGGGGGGGGTGTTTTTGCTTGTTGTGTTGTTTGTGTGGGGGGGGGTTGGGTGATGGTTTGGGTTGGGTTGTGGGGGGGGTTTGGGGTGGTTTTGTTTTGGGGGTGGTGGTTTGGGGGGGTGGGTGGTTGGGGGTGTGGGGGGTGTGGTTGGTGGTGGTGGGGGGTTGGGGGGGGTTTGTAGGAGAGGGTGGGGGTGGGGTGTGTTGTGGGGTTTGGGTGGTTGTTGTGTGTGGTTGTGGGTTTTGGGGTGAGGGTTGTTTTGGGGGTTGGTGTTGGTTGTGGGGGTTATTTTGTGTTTTGTTTTTGTTTGGGGGTTGTTTGTTTGGGTTGTTTTGTTTTTTTTGGTGGGTGGAATTTGTTTTTGTTTGGATTGTGGGTTTTTGGTGTTGTGTTTTTGGTGTTGTTTTTGGTTGTTTTTTTGGTGGTGTTTGTTTTTTTTTTGTTGTTGTGGTTTTTGGGGTTTTGGTAGATTTTGGGGGGTTTTGTTTTGTTTTTTTTTTTTTTTTTTTTGTTTGTGTGTGTTTTTTTTTTTTTTTTTTTTTTTTTTTTTTTTTGTTTTTTTTTTTTTTTTGGTTGTTTTTTTTTTTTTTTTTTTGTTTTTGTTTGTGTTTTTTTTTTGTTTTTTTTGTTTTTTTTTTTTTTTTTTTTTTTTGTGTTGGGTTTTTTTTTGCCATATGTGAATCAACTTTCAATTAAGTGGCTTTCAACGCTTACTCTGTTACTCACATCCAAAAAACAGTTTTTTGTTTACATAAATATAGTCTTCTTTTTGTGTGTAGTGAATTTATTATCTACCTCAAACCCACATGTCTCTATTATATATTTATAATACATATCTTTTATATATTAACTATATAAATAGAAATATATAATTTATATACCATACTAGCTTCAAAATATATACTTGTAGTGTGTGTACTGTAATTATATACATATAAATAAACACAGTACACACACATACAGTATATTGTAAACAAAAACTTTTATTTTTGGATGCGATTAATCATTTGACAGAACTATTTAATTTGTGATAGTCCAAGTAAAAAGGACGCTCAACAAGAAATAATGAAAGGCGGGATTCATTATATACAGTACATTGGGAATTAATTGGACGACTGAGAATGAATGTCTATATGACAGAAGGGTTTGTAATGTTAGCTGAAATAGAAAGTATAGTTTCAGAGGCAGAGCAGGTTATTGCACAATAAGACCAAGACTGCGAATTACGACATTTTGGCTTTAAAGTGCATATTTAATATGAAGATGAAAATAAGTTAGATCAACTTATTACCATAAGAACTATTAGCATGGGAATAGGCATGGTGATTGCACATTACACCTTTTTAGATGTCATAGCTGACACTTTTCTAACAAACCGACATGAGAGAAAATGTGGAATAAATACATGGGCACATGTTTTGGATACTAAGCACGGGTTATAAATAATTCACACAGACTGCCCTCCCGCTTTCTGTGTTCCAGCGGTGATGTCCCGCACCCATGTGGCACCGGGTGAAATGGGGAAGGCTGTGGTCATTCCCAAAGATGAGCAGGAGAAGATGAAAGAGCTCTTTAAAATCAATCAATTCAACCTTATGGCCAGTGACATGATCGCGCTCAACAGGAGTCTGCCAGATGTTCGGCTGGACAGTTAGTGCGTGTGTGTGTGCGTGTGCGTTTGTGTGTGTGTGTATGTGTGTGTGTACAGACAAATGCTCCATGATCACATTAATGACACTAATCACAGGATCCAATCAGCTGCCACGGCAATCTCAACAACACAAATCAACATTCATTAGGAAGACAATGACAAGAAACACTAATATAATTTTTATGTTTCTTTTTTCATTTATAATAAGCAATAATTTGTTATCCTCATACAACATGGTATGTGAAGGTTTTGTGGCTACACTCTTAAAAATAAAGGTTCCAAATATTCTTCAGCGCTGACACAGAAGAACCATTCAGGCAAATGTTCCTTTAAAGGGGTCATATGATGCTTTTTTAAAGATCTTTATTTTGTGTATTTGGTGTAACAGAGTATTTTGACATGCTTTAATGTTCAAAAAACAATTTTTTTTAAAATACTGTACATTATTGTATGTCCTATATGCCCCGCCTCTCTCAAACGGTTAGTTTTCTATAAAGTCCCTCCTTCCACAAGCGCAGTCTGCTCTGATTGGCCAGCTGACCCATTGCATTGTGATTGGCCGAACACCGCAAGCACTCGTCGAAAATGTAATGCCCCTTACCATTATCGCGAGTTTCATCTTTCAAAATAAATGTAAAGACAGAGCCCGAAAGGGGAACAGAGTCACGTGACATACACAGTGATGAAGCTGGTATGTGTTTGCCACGGTTAAGACAGCTGACTCCACGGTGATTGTGACCCTGTCCTCTCTCTCTCTCTCTCTCTCTCGCTCTCTTGCTCTTGCTCATCGCTCTCGCTCTCTCTCACACAACCCAACACACACCGCGTGTGCGCGCGCTGCATACCACACACACACACCCACGATGCGCAAAACTCCGCATTTGAAAAGTCAATAGCAAATACTTAAAACTAATAAAACAGTAGCTGATTCAGAAATGCCAGATTGTCATAGCAAAGTCAGAATTAACTCTTCTCCTAGGTTCACGAAACGGTCGTCCATAAATGCATTGCTGTTCTGTTGTAAGTAATCTTAAAGATTCCTAAATGCTTCTACTTTTGGAAGGCCAAATAAAGTTATTTTGCTTTCGCTTAGAAACACACAGCGTCCCCCTGACATGCTGCTTCAACACTAACTGCGGTTACGGAAACCACGCCTTCTTTCTTTGCGTGAACATTTGTGCGGCATTATGCTAATATTCCCACATCGTGACGTAGACATGTTTGGGTGTGTTAGAACGAGCCGTTTTGGGGGCGTGGCAGAGTCTTAACTTTGATAAAGAATATCTCCTTTGGTTTTGAGACTTTAGTCTTTGCATTTTCAGGGATCTTATCTATGCACAATCATCTTGTAACACTCCCAAGAAAAAGGAAAAGGTGAAATCGCATCATATGACCCCTTTAAAAGAAGCCTTTCTTTCTACCCTTTTTATTACCCTGATTAACCTTCTTTCGCTACAAAGAAGCTTTTGTGAAACAGAGAGGTTCTTCAGATGTTAAAGGTTCTCTATGCAACCATTTAGACAAAAAGGTTTTTCTACGGCATCGTGAAGCATGAAGCACCTTTATTTTTAAGTGTAGTTGCATTTACTGTAATTATGGGATGGATAGTTACCTAGAAATGAATGGTTAAATTTGCCATCAGCCCCACTACATTTTTTTTAATTAGAAACTCAAATTTTCATATGAGGATCCCTGCCCTCATGGGAAACAAATTTGCTTCAATGACTTATACACTTCACAATGACACTTTTTCAGTATAAATGTTATTTTTCAAGTGAATTTTTCCTCTCACGAACCCAATGCTGAGACTTTACTTTGGTTGAAGGTCTTTGACAGCCAGCACAAACTTTCTGTAAAAGTTTGCACTGGCCAGTTGCTTCAAACCACTGAAAACAACTCCAAACAAACTTTGCTGTAGCCAGATTTTGCTATGTCACACCTGTTCATACTTTCACTTGAAGTATGTTGAGGCCCAAGACTGTCATTATTTTCAACTCCATAGATGTCATGATACAAGTGAGTTATTGTTTTACAAATTGCTTTTCTTTCTAGAAAGTGACTCCGCTTGCATCTTATTCACAATAAAAGCAGCAGGCTAAAGAAGGCTGAAGAACACTCACCTCAACAGTTTCAGAGAGAGAGATTTGTATTTTCTGACTCTCATGGAAGTAGTATGGTATTTGTCATTGCAGTGGTACAAGTTTTGTGGTTTTGTAGACACGTTTGAAAGCTAGCAGTTTCTCTAGGAGAAACGGGCAAGCCTATGAACTGACAGTAAGTTGTGCTAGTGTTAGTTGAGCTAAAATATTATAGATGAATATTAACCACAAATGCACAAGCCCAGCACTAGTTCTATTGTGAGATGGCATAATGAGACAAATTGTGAAAGCCTGCATTTATTTTCTAGTCAGTACGTGCATTTAATATACGGAGAGCATCTGTCTGTTCATCAGATTTTTTTAATTAACTTTTCACAAGAATAGGTGGTAAACATACTCTTTAGTTCCTGTTCATTGTTATTATTATGATTATGTAAAAGCTCCAGTTTTCATCCCTCTGTCTGTCTCAGTGCAGCAAATAAGGACTTTGTTTATTGAATCTAAAGAGCCATTCGAGTTACATCATGAAATCCCAGAGAGCTGTTAAAGCAAAACGTGCCACATTCATCTGGTGTGTTTGAGCAATGCCACCATTCAGCACACTGAAGGCCATCACCCGCATACACTCACTCCTCTTCCTGCATTCACTGATGTATGCTTCTCTTGGAAGAAACATTTACTCTACATTTTACCAAAGATCTGGCATTTTCCCTTATGTTTTCTAATTTGGTTTAATGAATAATTTAATAATTTTTAATACACTGAAGCTGCATGATTTGGGGAATCATTTATGTCCATTTCACAGTTGCATGCTTAAGTATAGTACTTTGAGGTTTTGGGATTGTTTAAATCACAGCTACGAGCAATAGTAATGATGTTTCCCCATAACAAACACTACTAATGAGTATTTTAGAATGAATGAATGAATGAATGAATGAAAACAACTTGGGGTGAGATTAAATAAATTTGTCTCCCAGAGGAACAACGCTGGTGTAATATTGCAGTAAAATAACCCATCAGCACTATTGTTTGTCTCATTCACTCACTGCTTACAGCCGAAGCCTCTCATTGCTCACAGTTGGGTGATATTCATAGATAGATGCTGCATGCCGTCATCTGTAATCTGCCTCCAGTGTGTGCCCTTTTGCCCCCATCCTGTCTGTGCACACAAAGAGAAGCAGAACTATAAACCTCGTCCCTCTGCTGCTCATTCATCCCCCTATCTCTTTTCATTCCCTCTGCCATTCTCTCTGTTTCTCAGCTCACTCCATGTCCAGTGCAGCTTCATGCTTTATTTAGGCTCTCTTGGTGACACTCAGCTGCTAGCTACTGATAAAATAAAAATCACTTCAAGATAAAGATTTTCACAAAAATGAGTACACACTAATTTTCACACAATGTATGAACGTGTCCATTTCTGTAACAGTCATTCAGATTGTCCGTTTTTAGGCTCTAAAATTTGATTGGCTGCTGGCGCCTATATGTTTTTTTTGTAGCCCTATTAGAGGGTATGCCAGGACGCCCGCTAACGCAGATGCATACCAATTTTAAACTTAATGCATCATCTAATTGTTGTTGAATTATATTAGCACCCCCAATGGGAGGAATTTGACAGAAGCTGGTGTGTATCCCCAAATTGTCTTCTTGTTTGTATATATCAAATAACTGTCGGGTTCTTAATAGCAGGAAAAGGATTGATTTTTTTTAATAGACTGTCTGCCTCAAGCTTTAATCAAGAAGAATGCTTATGGTGGAATCGATATTTAAAAGTAATGAACAGAAATCAGTGTTGAATCAGTATCAGAGATCAACAATTATTCAGTGTTGTATTGATGATCAAACTGGGACAATTGTGCATTGAAAACTGTGCACAAAATGAGGCCGTAATGATGTTGTCAATCAAGCCCATACATACAGTAAACCCACGATAAACCATATATACCATACAGCAAATTTCAGCTACTTGATTATTAATGTCGTTGCAGAATGTACACTATGTTATCGCCCAATGATATATTTAAAGTTGGATATATAGTACATCCAATTTAATCAATATAAACTTTATATCAGATTTCAGTGGCTTGATTGTTCATATCGTTGCAAAATGCAATCTATATTATTGCCTAGCAGAAGATCTGCTAAATGTGTCTAGACATGTATGTCATTAAGATATGACACGGTTGTTATCGCAAAATATATAAGACTGAAGGGCTTTATTTTGCAATAACAACCAGCTGGATGTACTTTTATGATCCTGCTTATTACATGGCTACTTGCCACATAAGTAAATAATTTAGACACAAAGTATTGATTTGAGTTGAAATATTTGAACACAAACTTTCCGTGAAAGCAGTTGCTAAGAAGTTCAAAGACGGACATTAAGAGATATGGTACAGTCATACTACTTATTACACGACATTTCTACCCATGAATAATTATGGCGATAAAAGATATTGATTTAAAATGAACCCGTTTCAAATTCTTACCAGTTTGTTAGTTATTGTACAGGTGCGTACAAAACAATCGTAGCAAAATGGCAGCAGCTGCGTTTGTATGAAACAAGAGAGCGAGTCCACGATACCAGGATGACAATTAAATTATTGATTTGAGTTGTAATATTTTATTAGCCAACCAAACACAAAGCTTTCACGAAGAAAACATTTTCCCAGCAAGCGAATAGCGCCGGTTGCAGTTACCCGGATGAGCCTGTGTTATAAGCTTTTACCGGTTGTTATTGAGGGATAACATACCTCGGAATGTCGTGACTGACCAATCAGAATCAAGTATTACAGATCCAGCCTAATAACATAACACAGGTTCTCTGCAAATCTCTGTTTTGAAACAATGTGTATTGTGAAAAGCGCTATGCAAAGAAACTGTACTCTTTACTTGACTCTGTGTGTCTTAAAATTGTTTGTCTTTACACTTTTTTTTGTCTTATTAACTCTGTTCTTGTGTGTTCTGCAGCTGTAAAACCAAGACGTACCCCGATGAGCTTCCAAACACCAGCATTGTGATCGTGTTTCATAATGAAGCCTGGAGTACACTTTTGAGAACCATACACAGCGCCATAAACCGCTCGCCCAGACACCTGCTGCTCGAGATTCTGCTGGTGGATGATGCCAGCGAGAGAGGTCCTAATCACATCAGTTCATTAACTGATCATTTTAATTACGTTTGCATGTCGAGTTATTCCTTCAGTATCACTATACCGATCAATGGCAGAATATCCTCAGTGTCATCGTTTATGTGAAAGTTTATTTAGTCCATAAATGTCATTCAGCTTCTTAGAGACCTGAGTGAGGAAACATTAAAATGTGTGCAATATGAAGCTGTCCACCATAATTGCATCTCTGTAGATTACCTCTGCTTTTATGGATTGATTGATTGCAGATTTTCTTAAGAAAAAATTAGAGCACCATGTTGCGACTCTGGAGGTTCCGGTGCGAATTTTAAGGATGGCGCAGCGATCCGGTTTGATTCGAGCACGACTAAGAGGGGCGGCCGCCACACGAGGACAGGTCATCACCTTCCTGGACGCCCACTGTGAGTGCACTGTAGGGTGGCTGGAGCCACTACTGGCCCGGATCACAGAGGACAGGTGAGTGTGCTTGACTGTGTATAGACAATTTATTCCTGAGCCCCAAACTTTACATTTTAAAGGTGCTGTATGCAAGTTTTTGACTCTACTAAAGCATAAAAATACCATAATATGTTTGCAGATATGTAAGAAACATGCTAAGTTAAACATTCTTGTTTATCTGAAAAACAATGCTACAGTCAGTTATTCTCCTTAGAAAATGTGCGTTCAGGCCCGGAATGTCGGTCTCTGTTTTGGTTTGTAAAACCCGCCCACTGCCAGTTTACCCAAATGTATTTCGTCACCTCGGGTTGCCAGTTGGCGGAAAACACATCGTATTTAATTTCATTCATCGTCATGTGTGCTCGTTCCTGTTGGTGTCGTCAATCTGGCAACCTGCGTGTGCGTCAAGTCTGAGGGGGAGGGGCTGGGTGAAAAAAACCCCTTTCCAATATTTTGAATTTGGACTGCAATACCTAGTTCAACCACTAGTTGTCAATCCTACATACAGCACATTTAAAGACTTGAGACTTGAGACAAGTTATTTTTGCTTTTCCTTTTCTCGTGCTTTTTGCCATAAGATAAACTAAATATAGTATTCGGCAAAAGATGTTTACAATAAACGTCTAGTCAAACAGCAGAGAATGTACTGCGGAGCAGTGGTTCTCAGCCTCTTTGAATCCATGGCACTCTGTTGTTAAAGACTATATTCCCAGACCCTGATGAAAGTTATATTTCTGCTATTATGATTTTATTTACACTAGGAGTGGCCATATATTAAAATAATTCTAAGTAAGTAAGTCCCATGATTTCAGACCTTTTATTACCTTTTTTTTTATTTACTTGATTTTTCCAGTCATTTAGGATTACAGGATTTTTTTTTTTAAATTTTAATTAAATTACAGGTTTACCCAAACTGTGAAACCCATGCATCTTGTTTTTTAGCTTATTTTAAAGAGTGTTTTGTCTAATTTTTAATCATTTTAAGTCATCTTGTGGCCCTAGTGGGTCCCGGACTCCTGGTTTAGAAACAGATGCATCACTACTAAGATATTTACAAATGCAGTGGGGATGTTGCCTGTGGTTTAATGCAGCAAAAATAGCTAAAGTGTCTGGGTAAATGTTTGTATGTTTAGGTGAAAGTCCACCGAAACATTCCAGCACAATTAAATGTGTAATTGATATGCAAGTAGTAAGTAAGTAATTGCCTTTAGCACAAACTTGTTCTACTGCTTGCTTGGAATGCTTACCTTTCCAGCTGCTTTACTTCATGGTCTCTCAAAGTATAATCCTGTTACCCGTCAGTAAGTGTGACATGTCCTCCATTTGTAAAGTGATCTTTATTACGTTCACACAGATTCAGGGTACAGAACACAGATTCAGAATTACATTACTAAGGATATCTTGTTACTCTTACAAGCACATTCACATTCGCTCAGCCTCATGCTCAAGTGCTCTGATACAGGATGCCTATCTGTGAGAGCATGCGCTTTGTGCTGCATACTTTAAAGATATGTATTTCCCCGTCTGGCCGAATCACAGAGCAGTAAGGGATAAGTTGTTGAGGATAACCGGATAACCGTGTATTGAGTTTGCATTGATCAGAATCGGTCTACTGTTGCTGAAGCTGGAGGTGTTTATCCAATTAACATTCTGGAAGCATGAGCTACAATGTGGACTGTTTCTATTTGGAAATGTGTCTGGGTCTTTTCTGCTACACAAAGGATAATGTCTAGTCAGCTGGGCATTATTGCTAAATAAACCCATGCAGACTTACCTGATGCAAAGTGGTTTTGGACTGTTTAACTAGCTAAAGCTTCCAGTTTAAACCTAAAATTCATCTGAATTCAGGATCTTAGGGTGGTATGACCATTTGAGCCATTTGGTCACACTTTATTTTAAGGTCAAATTATCGCTATTAACAAACCATTAACTACAACATTTGCCTCAATACACTCCTAATTTGCTGCTATTCTAGTAAGTACTGTAGTTTGTTTAAGTTTAGGTGATTATGGATGTAGAATATGGTCATGCAGAATAATACATTTATAGTGCTTTATAAGTACTAATAAACACTTATAAACTTATAAGGCATGCTAATAAGCAACTAGTTAATAGTGACAATTGGTCTAAAGTGTTACCAGCCATTATATAGACGTGCAGATCCATATGCAAAGCTTTTATTCTAGAACAGTCAAAACAAGCAAGGGTCAGACAATGGCAAACAGGTATATTGAGGGCAAGACACAAGAGTAGTCCAGTGACTACGGGCGTGGTCGATCTCCGGCGAACAGTCCAAACAGGGTAATCCAAAGGGTTAATCCGAAACACAGGCTATGGTCCAGGCAACGGGCAAACAGTATTCAAACAGGGCGAGACAAGAGGGATAATCCAGGACAAGCGAAAATCAGGAAACAGGCAATCAGGAAACTAGACGTGACTAGACTTAACAACTAGAACTCAAACTAGGAACGGGAACTTGCTCTGTAAAGTAGCTATCGACTAGCGTAGCGATATGCGCTTACAATACTCTGCAGCGAATGGTTGTTTGAGACGGATTCTTATAGTGGGTGTAATGGGTAGCAGCTGTGTGTGATAAGTTTCAGGTGAGCTTGTGATAAGTGCAATGGAGCATGGGAAATGTAGTCCAGGGTGATGTGTAACAGTCTGTGTGGTGTGAGAGTCAATATAATGGGAGGGCGACCTCTGGTGGCAAGTGGATGGAAGTTCGTGGACAGGATTCGTGACAATAGGTGTATGTTTGTTATTGAAATGTATGAACATGGAAATGTTTAAAAACGTATTAATCTTAAAGTAAAGTAAACTAAAAAGCAGTTATTTTATTTGGCAGAGAGGGAAGTTTTTAACTATTATTTTTCCCCTCTCCATAGCTTTCTCGTGCTATTTTTGTAATTATCATTTGTATGAGCCTATAATTTGATATGTTAAAAAATAGATGCAATTCTTGTCAAAATACCCTAATTTCCACTGCAACACTGGGCTGAAGGTGAAAGGGTTATTTCTGTTCGTCATTCTAGGAGGGCTGTGGTCTGTCCAATCATTGATGTCATCAGTGATGAGACATTCGAGTACATGGCCGGCTCAGATATGACCTATGGGGGATTCAACTGGAAGCTCAACTTCAGATGGTATCCAGTTCCTCAGAGAGAGATGGACCGACGCAAGGGCGACAGAACCCTTCCTGTTAGGTAATAAACTTTAAAGTGTTTTATTTTCAGTTTTGACGTGAATGATGTAAGTACATTATTCTGTTAATTACTCACAAATGGCTGTGAGACTGAGCCATGAAATCATCTGTGCTATATTGTTTCTTTCAAACGCACCATTCGTTACAATGGTAAAGACACAGAGCCTTCGTTCCAAATAAATCAAAACCTTCACATAACGTTTGTTTTTTCTTGGTTAATTGAGCAGACAGCATGTTATTTAGGCGCCACAATGGTTTAGTTGTTGTCACTGCAGCACTGCCAGGTACATTATCATTAAGTAAGATGTGAATCTAACATCTGATTTCGTCAACGCTTTAAACCAGTTCTTTCATTATCCTGAGGATTTTTATAAAGGAATGTTCTAAACTGAACTAATTTTACTTCCAAACATGATGTGCAAAAGTCAAGAGTTGTCAGTGTAATAAACAAAAGGCTTGTAATTTGGACGTCTAAACATACTGTGATATGATTACGATTTTTATTTTATTTTTTGATTTAGAGACCTGCAATCAACCTGTATGTTGTTTTTACAGAATTACACTTTGGTCACAACTCACAAATGTAACCAAAATAACAACAACAAAACCTGTAGTCACGCATGAGATCAGCAGTCGTTTGATGACAGCTCATCATTGGCTTGTTCAGTGGGACAAGCAATGACCGTTGTGAAGAGAGTCTGTCATTTTTCTAGACTCTCTAAAATGTGTACATCTAGTATCCACATTAGGACATAAACAACAAAATGAGTTATGCAATAAAAAAAAATACAGAAAACGCATACATTTATACAGAAATATGATACATATTATACAGAAATATAATAACATTGCATCTATACATCATATTGGTAGTCATTTGATTGTATTTATTGATCCTGATCATGTACATTACCCCCTATAAAGAAGGTTAATTGATCAGAGGATTCCCCTTACACAACTATAGTGGTTGCACATCACTTAAAGCCTAGCTATTGATCAATGGTATATATAAAAATTAGATATAGAGAATATATATATATATATAATTATATAGCCTACAGTAGATACAACCCCTCAGACTGATTAATGTCGAGGTTTGTTGAATCTTTTCCACAGAACTCCCACAATGGCAGGAGGTCTGTTCTCTATTGACAGAACTTATTTTGAAGAGATTGGCACCTATGATTCAGGCATGGACATATGGGGAGGGGAAAACCTTGAGATGTCTTTTAGGGTGAGAACTCCATTTTTCTGTAGTTTAAAACATTTAAAAATAGCAGGGGTCATAAATGTCTTACATAACGATGATGCTCTGCAATATTATATTCATAAATACATGCTGGAATTTTTATTTTGTAATCGTATGTGGCCAAGTTTTAAAGATCCTTGATGATTCTAATTGTATTTCTTTTGCATGTGTGTGAATAGATCTGGCAGTGTGGAGGATCTCTGGAGATAGTCACGTGTTCTCATGTAGGCCATGTGTTCAGGAAGGCCACACCATACAGCTTCCCTGGTGGAACTGGTCAGGTGATCAACAAGAACAACAGACGATTGGCTGAAGTCTGGATGGATGAGTTCAAAGATTTCTTCTACATCATCTCACCAGGTGATACTCTTCAGGAAATCGATAAATGACACTTCACTTACTGAGATGGACCATCACATAATCTTTGTAGCTTTACTTTTGGTTGTTTTGACTACTTTCAAGCATATCTTTTTAACTAAATGTAAAATATAGGGTAAAAGTGAAATTGAGGTGACCACACTTCTACCAAGCCAATTCTTTAACGCTAGTGAACTAGTGAATTCAGAATATGGCCCGTTAAAGGGTAACCGTGTTCTCACAGGTCTTCATTAGTGTCAGCGTGAGATATGGCTGTCTTTACAGAGATGCAGAGGGTTTTCTATAAATAGCACGTTGATTTGCATCTGTGGTCATGGTTGTTTTGAAAGACTGTAATTATCTTATCGTTTGGCCTCCTGTACTCATTGCTGTGATCTGTCATTTGCCTTCTATATCCCTGTAAATATCCAGCCTTCCTCAAGCTTACAAAGACAATAAGGAATTGTAGCACACTAAATTTCTTCAAATGCAATTCCTTAAACACATCCTCTTACTTTTACTTTTTTATCTTACTTTTTTCCTTTTTGATTGTACCTTTTCTTTTGCCCTCTCTCTCACTAGCACGCACACGCACACACACAGACCCGACAACCATCACACACCACCCACACACACACTCATAGAACACACCACACACCGACCCGCCCCACTCACACGCAAGTCACGCATACACACAACACACCGCACGACAAAGTTTTACAAATTTGCTGAAAAGTGGGGACATCCCATGGCGACTGGGTTTTTCTAACTACGGTACAGACCGTATAGTTCTATTGCCCTACACCACCCGACCCCTAACCTACCCTCCAGGAGACTTGTGCTATTTTTTCAGCTTTTCAAGTACACTCCATTCTGTGTGATTTATATTTGTTTTGAAAAGTGGGGACATGGGGTACTGTCCTGAAAAGTCCCCTTCTCGTTGTAATATGTATGTCATACCTTTGTCATTATATAAATTAATGTCCTCATTTGTCACAAAAACGCGTACACACACACACACCCACTCCACGCATGGCACGCAACACTCACTCACACAACAATGGTTTTATACTGTACAAACTGTATTTTCCATCGCCCTACACCAACCCTAAAAATAAAAATATTTATATATAAACCAGTTTTGCAAATGAGGATGTCTCCAAATAGAGATTTTTGGAGATTTTGGCAGGTTTAATCATAGCGCACGTTCGGTACAATTGTCCCCGAAATATGTTTTTTAAGTAGGTACACTCTCACCTGGGCCACGGACACACACACACAAAACCCTACTTTTAAAAAGAGCACTTATTTCAAAATATTATATTTTAAAATAATATACTCAAGTGTGAATTAAATGTAATGTTTAAAATGTTGAATGTTGAAAATGTATTATACGCTTATTTTCAATTTATATTAAATGCAGTAGGACTTACAGTAAGTGCATCTGTATATATAATTTCATATTTACTTCTATTGTCTTTGAAATATGGTAAAAGTGTACTGCCAAATGTACCGACAAGCCTTTATGGTAAACAAATTACATTACGAATTTGTAATTTAGTACATTTAGACCCGGTTTCACAGACGGGGCTTAGCTTAAACCAGAACTAGGCCATAGTTCAATTAGTATTTTAAAGTAATTTTTATAAACATGCCTTAAAAAAACATTACTGGTGTGCATCTGAGACATATCAATGGCACTACATATTTAAAATATTCAGGCAGATATTTCAGGTGAGACAGCTCAAACATGCATTTTAGTCTGGGACTAGCCTTAAGCCATATCTGTGAAATTGGAAGTAAAAATATATTCGTCTAAAACCCATAACTTAAATATAACAAATAAACATGCAGTTTTAGAATTATAAAGCAAGTATACATGTGGCTAATGTGAATTATGTCAATGGCAGAATAAGTGCCAGCTTGATGGCTGTCTTATTGTTGATAGGCAAACAATAATAGGCCACAAAATGCATCAATATGCAAACAAGATTCAACAAATGTTCAGGTTGTTACTACAGGTCGTCGAGTCCGGAATTAACATTTTCCAAGCAAGATTTATTATAAAGTACAAATAGTTAAGATCAAAGGTAAAAGTAAAACATAATTTTAAAAGTGAATTGAAAGAATGATGATCCTTGCCATCATTAAATAAAAGACAGAGTGTGAAGTTTTATCAAAACGGGGACAAAAGAAAAAAGGGAAAAAGAGAGGGGAAAAAAAAAAAAAAAGAGAAAAAAGAAAAGGGGGGGGAAAAGGGAAAAAAAAAGAAGAAGGGAAAGGGAAAAGAGAAGGGAAAAAGGGGGGGGAAGGAAATGGGAAAGTTAGTGAGAGAAAAGTGGGAAAAACATGGATAAAGAGAAGGGGAGCCTTTGGGGTATGGTTGGCAAAACAGTGTGGGGGCATGGACAAAATTAATATTATTAAGTTTTCTGAACCCATACGATAGCTTTGCGTAAAGAACAGATTGAAATATATAAGTAATTATTCACAGAAAAATCTCTGTTTTTTGCTATAAATCCCAAGTCTCATTACAAAATGTGCAGGGTGCACAAGTTTGGTCCATGTGTGTTTCAAACCAAATGTGACAAGCCAGAAATTTTATGAGATTTGAGAGCAACAACAAAGATTTTCTGTGAATAATAACAACATTTTAGTTTGTTAATTTGAACTTACGTGGGACTACATTTATGATATATATAATATAATATATATATTAATATATAGATATATATATATATAATATATATATAGTTACTCCTCTGTTGCAGTTTCAATCAGCGGACCATATTTTTCTGGGAAGAAAGAAAGTTGTATGTGTTTAGAACAGTGAGAGTAAGTGAATAATTGTGAAATTTTTGCATGAACTATTCTTGTAAATGTGGACTGAGCTCAGAGGGGAGAGATAGCACAGAACTTAGACCCAGCTAGTGATCACATCTGATAGCCGCTCTGCCCAAAGGCCTCTACCTGAAACACACAATCATTTTCTCATTCTTCACCACAGACGAGAGAGAGAAATGTCACAACACAGCAGCAAATATCAAGGCAGAGCTAAGAGAGAAAACTCTAGACTGAGGAAGACATGCAGAAAGACACACTCATCAGAAAGACACAAATCCTGACTCTTCAGCTGTCAGTGTGTGCTCTGTTTCGCCGAGCAGCTCTGTGTTGTGTGTGTGTGTGTGTTGTGCAGATGCATTATACCCTCTCTGCAGAGTCATGAACATAGAAGAGACCACCCATCTAGATCATCCCAAAATGTGCATGTTTGTTTAATGTGAAATGAAATGGAAAAACAGAATTAGAATTTGGTTGCTGGTGGATTTGAATGTGATTAAATATATACATGTATACATACACAGTTTTACTTTAACGCTGGGATAGGCTCTGGTATCCCTGCGACCTTCAAGAGGATAAGCAGTTTGGATGGGTGGAATTTATATAAATTAAGCATTTACTGAGAAAAGTGATAAAAAGTGATGTTGAAGCTCCCTCTAGTGTCTGTAGTGAAAGATGCGGTGCTTTTGAATTTTTGAGACCGTTGAGATTTTTTCATGATGAAACACACACTCTTAAAAATAAGGTGCTTCACGATGCCATAGAAAGTAACCTTTTTGTCTAAATGTTTCCATAAAGAACCTTCAACATCAGAAGAACCTTCTGTTTCACAAAAGTTTCTTTGTGGCGAAAGAATGTTCTTCAGATTACAAAAAAGGTAAGAAAGAGATGATTCTTTAAAAACCTTTGACTGAATTGTTCTTTGTGGAACCAAAATGGTTCTTCTATGGCATCGCTTGAAGAACCTTTTGAAGCACCTTTATTTTAAGAGTGTATGCCACTGCATTGTGTTTTAGGTGTATAATGTTAGTC
>JADLZN010011005.1:0-18779 GCA_018155175.1 Sinocyclocheilus anophthalmus
ATTCCTTTTGTGTGTGTGTGTGTGTGTGTGGGTAGCATGCAGGTAATTGCCTTGCAGGGATGACATTTCCCCACTGCTGTGTCAAATTGCTGTTATTTCCAAAGCTGGTCTGACACAGAGATACTAATTATGATGAATGGAGTGATTTTGAAGGTGCTGCCTATGTGTAAATGTGTGTGTGTGTGTGTTTGAATGTCCCCTGGCCATGCCAGGCTCTTTTCTTTATTCCCTCTCATCTATTATTTAAGGCTGGAGAATCTCTGGAGTGTCTAGGCGTGTGTTGTCATATCGTTGTATCCAACATGCCACAGTATATCTGACTGCTGAAATCATTAAGATATACTGCCAAGCTTTGGTTAGGAACTCATCTGTCAATAGATCCCACAAATATGCATGCTGGTTAGACAAGTATGCCTTTTTTTGTATTGCTTTAAAAAACATTTAAAACATTACATTTACATTTTACGTTTACATTTAGTCATTCAGCAGACGCTCTTATCCAAAGCGACTAACAAATGAGGACAATAAAAGCAGTCAAAACTAACAAAATATCAACAATATTTCAATTTCAAATGCACAATTCTCGGTTACCTAGCACAGTACACTTATCCAGGTTTATATTCAGTGGGTATGGAAAGTATTCAGACCCCCTTAATTTTTTCACTCTTTGTTATATTGCAGCCATTTGTTAAAATCATTTAAGTTAATTTTTTTCTTCATTAATGTACACAGAGCACCCCATTTTGACAGAAAAACATAGAATTGTTGATATTTTTGCAGATTTTTTAAAAAGAAAAACTGAAATATCACATTTTCCTAAGTATTCAGACCCTTTGCTCAATATTTACTAAAAGCACCCTTTTGATCTAATACAGCCAATACGAGTCTTTTTGGCAAAGATGCAACAAGTTTTTCACACCTGGATTTGGGATCCTCTGCCATTCCTCCTTGCAGATCCTCTCCAGTTCTGTCAGTTTGGATTGTAAACGTTGGTGGACAGCCATTTTTTTAGGTCTCTCCAGAGATGCTCAATGGGTTTAAGTCAGGGCTCTGGCTGGCCATTCAAGAACAGTCACAGAGTTGTTGTGACGCCACTCCTTCGTTATTTTAGCTGTGTGCTTATGGTAATTGTCTTGTTGGAAGGTAAACCATCGGCCCAGTCTGAGGTCCCGAGCACTCTGGAGAAGGTTTTCGTCCAGATTCCCTGTGCTTGGCCGCATTCATCTTTCCCTCGTTTGTAACCAGTCGTCCTGTCCCTGCAGCTGTAAAACACCTCCACAGCATGATGCTGCCACCACCATGCTTCACTATTGGTATTGGACAGGTGATGAGCAGTGCCTGGTTTGCTCCACACATACCGCTTAGAATTAAGACCAAAAAGTTCCATCTTGGTCTCATCAGACCAGAGAACCTTCAGGTGTTTTTTAGCAAACTCCATGCGGGCTTTCGTGTGTTTTGCACTGAGGAGAGGCTTCCGTCGGGCTGCTCTGCCATAAAGCCCCGACTGGTGAGGGCTGCAGTGATGGTTGACTTTCTACATCTTTCTCCCATCTCCCGACTGCATCTTTGGAGCTCAGCCACAGTGATCTTTGGTTTCTTCTTTACCTCTCTCACCAAGGCTATTCTCCCCCGATAGCTCTGTTTGGCTGGACGGCCAGCTCTAGGTAGGGTTCTGGTCGTCCCAAATGTCTTTCATTTAAGGATTATGGAGGCCATTGTGCTCTTAGGAACCATAAGTGCAGCAGAAATTTTTTTTTTTTGTAACCTGGCCAGATCTGTGCCTTGCACAATTCTGTCTCTGAGCTCTTCAGACAGTTCCTTTGACCTCATGATTCTCATTTGCGCTGACATGCACTGTGAGCTTAGTCTTATATAGACAGTGTGTGGCTTTCCTAATCAAGTCCGATCAGTATAATCAAACACAGCTGGACTCAAATGAGGGGGTAGAACCATCTCAAGGATGATCAGAAGAATGGACAGCACCTGAGTTAAATATATGAGTGTCAGAGCAAAGGGTCTGAATACTTAGGACTACGTGATATTTCAGTTTTTCTTTTTTAATAAATCTGCCAAAATGTCAACAATTCTGTGTTTTTTTCTGTCAATATGGGGTGCTTTGTGTACATTAATGAGGAAAAAAAATAACTTTAATGATTTTAGCAAATGGCTGCAATTTAACAAAGAGTGAAAAATTTAAGGGGTCTGAATACTTTCCGTACCCACTTTATATATATATATATATATACACAAACACACACACACCTCACACACACATAAAAACAAGTAGATAGAATAGCAAAAATAGAAAGCTAGTGTTTGTTTTGTTTTTTGTTTTTTTAAATAAAAAAAGAAGAAATATAAAGTAAAATTCAAATAGAATAGAAAGTGTTAGAGTTAGAGGGTCAAACAAAGGTGTTTAATGTATAATACATATATAAATAATATAAATTTTAACACGGTCAGTCTGGGGATTAGTGGTGAAGGTTTTTCAGCAAATCTATCTGCAGGTTACATTGATATGCTAGCACTGTAGGTGCCTACAAAGTGACTGTCTTTATGAGTGAGACATTGACTCATTCATTAGCCTATTTGTTCAAACAAAGATTCGCATTCAACCGAAACAAGGGCTGGTATTTTGAAAATTGAAATTTGAAACCACATACTACTCATATTATATATACTATATTAGGATATGGAAGGAATAGTAAGAGTAGTATTTATAGTAGTGTGATATAATTCCAAATTCAGCCACTTTTTTTATGAGTGAGTCATTTGAATCATTCATTCAACCAATTCATTTGAAAACAGCTGAATTTGCAACTTCATATTAGCATACTGCTATTAATTTTTTGTCTTATACAAGTATGTTAACAATACTAAGAGTACAACTACAATTAAATGCTTTTTTAATTTCACTCAAAGATTTTTTTGGCTAGGTAATTAAGACATTTTTAGTACAATTTTTGACGTAGTGTCTGTAGTTCTGTACTTTAAGTACAGTTTTTCAGTGTTTAACACCCCTGACATTCAGCAACTAAACTTGAATGAGCGAGTCATTGAATCGTTCACTTAAACAACACAAATAATGACTATGTTTGTGCTTTAAAACCTCTTTCATTGGTAGAGCAAAAATTCACAAAATATCTGGAAATATAAAATATAAGTTAATCAGTATTAACTTCTTGTTTATTCAAACTGTTGAATAAAAGCAATATTACATTTGCGATCATGCTGTTGGTCTAAATTCATTCATAGGCCACAGGCCTGCTGATTTTCTAAAAACAGCATTTTTGCTAGTGTGCTTAATTAGGTAAAAATGTTTATTTAAAAGACCAAACAGACTGACTTGGTGCTTCTACTAGAAATATGAGCTGTGATATTTAGTTGAGAGGTTTGGAGGTTTCAGTCTCTCTGATTTGTTGATATTTTCCTGATCTTTCCTCCCAGGGTTTAACCATCAAGCCTTTAGTGAAATGGTTGAAAGTGCCTCGCAGCACAAACAGAAAACCCACCATTAACGAAGAGATCCACGAGCGTGTGAGTCAATATCACTTCCAATACTCTCCTGCCTCTTTTCTGTCTCTGTTTCTCATCACCTGTCTCCCTCTGTCCCTGCCTGACTGCCTGTGGTGAAATGTGTGAGTGATGATGTCGACTTTGCTGTCTGTGCAGTGCTGTGATCTGATGACTGAAACGTCAGCATTGCGACAGACAGACTGACGTTAGACTCTTCATTCCAATGAATTAATCATCAGAGCTCTTTTTTGCCTTTCCACAAATAGATGTGCACATATAGGCAGAGGTCACACGGCCCCTTGCCATTTACCTCATCCTCTTTCTGAAGGCCTTACACACCCTGCTGCTGCATGCACACTGCGGTACTCAAGGCTACCTGCTGAGCACTCTAAAACCTGCGCTAAAGATAGACTGTAGTGTAGCTGAGCTGGCAGAAGAGATACAAAATAAAATAGGAGAGATTCTGAGAAAATAAAGGAGAAGAGATATTCTCTTGGAAAGCAGCAGTTTCTCAAACCTTTTCCATAGCCCTTTTTAGAATTCCTTTTTTTTTTTTTTTGTACATTTAGGCATATCGCGGTCGAAGATAAGCGAGAAGTGCAATTTACTTGTTCTAGAGTTAACAAAATTTATCATGATTATTATAATGTTTGAGACGAATGTCATATCAAATGTCTGTAAAGTGGGAAGATTTTAAAACAAGCAGTTCATTCATAAATCCATAAGATCTTATATTCATGCTGTGGACATACTGATATGAATTTGTGCTCATGAATCTCCAACAAACAACATGAAGTAAATTATAATATCGATATCATCATCTCATACTGAGAAAGGGAAGGGGGACTACCGCTTTACAGCATTTAATACATAAACACATACATGTGAAACTATTAGTTCATTTTTATAAATTAAATGCTAAACGATTTTTACATACATTAAGCATTTTAAAAAAAAATGAGGTGACAAATGAATTTCAGAAAGTGCAATTCTATTTTGACATGAAATTGCATGTAGAATATTATGAGCTATCACAGATTGAAATTGTATTCACACATTTTAACACAGTTTCTTAACAAGCTGTTAACTAACCTACAAATGAAAACAAATTACAGAGTTAACAATTAAATGCATATTTCATGTCAGTAGAAACACAAGTTTACGACACCAGAAGACAGAACACAAAACATGAAACAGTACAGTGCTGAAAAAGGAAGGGCTACATAAGGTGAATAGACCAACCAGATTCAATGAACTTTCAACACTGAACTGCTCCCCAGTTGCCAATATCTAGTTCATTTACAAGGAGATATTTTGAAAAATGCCCATATATTTTATGCAAGACGTAGAGTTTTTTTAATCTCAAGGGCACCTAAAAATCCTATATACATTTTTCTAATATATTTCTAATATGATTTTATTTTTCTGTATGCCTGTCCCTTATCTCCTTTCAGAAATGTTTATTAATTTATGTTTTGTTTTACTATCAAAATAGCCTTGGATGCTGACATGAAATAAAGAACCTAATAAATAAATCTAAATGCAGAGATGTAGATAATGAAATGAAATAGCCATAAATAACTTACACAAGCACTGAACTTGTCTGTTCTTCTGTGTTCAGGCTTTTGACCACATTCTGACAGCTGTGGAGGACATAGCCGGTTTGAATGGATACCATCACTGGAGGGACAAGTGAGCGGCACTTATACTCTTATGATAAGAAATGTGCTCAGTGAAAATACAAGAACTAAAATGAATCATTGTTTTTTTATCCTTTAGGTGGGAGCAATTTGACAAGAACTATTTGAGTAAGTTGCTGTTGAGAAAGTCTGTGTACCATAAGAGTGAACTGTGGGAGGCCTATCAGAAAATCAACATCAGAGATGCCATCAGTGTCATTGATCAGGTAAAAGTCTTAATGTAGCAATTTATCTGGTATACAGTTTGTATGTCAGCATCATTTTTTAAAGAAATTGTATTAGATTTGGGATTTGCTTGTCCTGTCGTTAAAAAAGTAGAATGGAACAATCACGGTTGTCATGTATGGTGCTGCGTTTCTGCATTTGGACATACAGTATCTCTCCATGGCCCTTTTTTGTAAGGGTTTCCATGCTGTATTATAATTGTTGACCGCTAGATGGAGCCCACACTCAAGAAATTAGTACTAGGTAAAAACCTCACTGCTGTGCAATACAACAATAAAACCACGTATATTTTCATCTGCTTCCACTCTGTAAAAGTGTTTATTCATTCAGCCTTACTCACAGTCGTGGATCATAGATTTTCAATAGATTTTCAATTCTAACTTTTTGAATGAACATGAACTATTGTAGCAATGTTACTTAATGTTCTTCATAAAAGTGATACTAGAGTTTTTTATACTGGGGGTTCTCTGGGTTGGATGAGAGTCTGGTTGGGGGTCTCTTGGCCTTTAAAGGCTGAAAGCCCCTGGATTATGGCTGTATAAAAGGCTCCTGGAGAAACGAAGTCTGTTATTGAGGGACTCCTATTTTGATAGTTTGTAGAGCGTATTTCCATGTGCATCCAGTAGGAGGCATTATTGTACAAGTTTTCTGCCTGTTGCCTCATTGTGTTATTACTGAGAGAACGGCAGCTGCGCACTTAGTTTTCCTGCCTATTATTTGGATGTTTGTTGGCGTTTGGTGTTTCAAAGTGTTAGTTCATGACCATAAAGTAAGTTTCTTTAATTTCCATATGTTGTTAAATGTGTTTGAAGTGTATTATTTAACTTTGTAGTTTACACTGGCATGTACGGACATGTAATGATTCACGTGTGATCGTTCGATAGATAAAAAAGATATGCTATGTAATTTCTGCGAAATGCAGAGTTAGATGTTACAGTTTACATAGTAATCTGTCTGTAATCGGTCATGTTTTGATACTGTGGAAGGATTAGCCAGTATTACTGCCTTTTTGATGATGTTATTTGGGAATTAATGCACGGCTTGTTAATGCACCTGGATTTATTAATATATATTAATACTGAAATAATTTTATGGGACCATACCAATGGTTATATAGTCTCCAATTGCATCCTCTGCATACTGAGAACTTCAGCTGTTGTTTAGATTATGTTGAAAATGTTAGTATTCTTGATTAGGAAGTGCCTGATTTATGTGTGAACATGTACCTGTTTATTTATACTGTTATGTTTTGTTATTTTCGACTGAATATTCAATGCACTTTGGAAAGACGCTCCAGTCTCCTCATTCTTTGTGTCCTGACCGACACACCAGGAGTGTATACTGCTGATAGTTAGAACCAGAGCCTAGCAGTCTTATTTCCTCTCCAACAATGGCATTGAGCAGAGGAAGCACTGAGATCTTTTCTCAGGCTCAAGAGAGTCGTATGAGAAGAGCTGAGGATAATTCCTCTCTTTGTTAGTTACCCTGACGCCACTGTGTCTCTGCCAGTATTAGCCCTTTGAAGGCATCTGCTACCTGTCATCTCCACATCAAACCATCTACAAAAATACTCAAGATGGGCATCAGACAGGGAGAGAGAGGGGGGGGGGGGGGGGGGGGTGGGGGGGGGTGGGTGGGGGGGGGGGGGGAAAGAAGGGCCTCCCAGTAGAGTGATGTATTTAATATGAATGCATAGAAATGCACGTCATAATTGTTACACACTTCCCACTTGATTCAATCTGATCAGAAAAGTTTAAAACACCTGGAATGTTAGTCACGCAGCACTTTTGTCCCTGAGCGAGACCATTTCCTGTACCCTTGAGTTTCATAGAGCTTGGCTTCCTGAGAGGAGTTATCAAGCTAATATTAGCACAAGATTGAGAGATAGAAAACCTCTGTTCTTATTCGGACCACCCAGTAAAAGAGGCACAGAATCACTCTTTTAATATGGGCAGGGTAAAAACTAAATGTATAAACCAAAACATGAATTTAAACATTTTTAAAAAAGAGAGAGTTTTCTTTTACTTTTGTTCTTGTACATTTGTCACATTTCTGCATGTCTTTACCACAGGTGTGTACTTACTTACTGTGTGTATATTTTTAATGAACTATGAGCTCATATGTAAGAGTGCAGACCAGACAGTGTTTAAACATCATGCTTATCCACATCGAGAATGATTAGTCACCCACATGGCAGAGTAATCTGTGGTAAGACGAACCATCTATATGGAGAATGGAAAACAGAGAGCTGGTCTTCATCTATATCAGGAGCAACATTTACATTTAGTCATTTACCAGAAGCTTTGAACTGAAAACGACTGAATCATTGAAAATAATGCACACTGAAGGTTTAAGTGCACTTTGCAATTATGGCTGTATTAATCTCTCAGGTGTCATTATTTTCCAGTCATGCAGACTGGAACTGCTTGGATTCATCGTTATAAACATATCAATAGCTTAATAATCAACTGTATAGTCTGCCGAATCAGAATCGATCATGGAAGAGGTTAGTAGTGTGTTGATCTAGGTGATGTTCCTGTCGCTCTCTCTCAGGTGGGAATTTTGTTGACCTCTGCTAGACGCTCTCTGCCCTTCCATGGCCAGCAGACCTCTTTTCCAAGGTCACAAATGTTACGCAACTACCGGGTGCGTATGGTGAATATTTTTTTGTGGTTTCAGGAAAAGTTGAAAAAAGGTATCTCAATCAATGTTTTTTTGTGTCCAGTAAAAATATTTTTAAATGGCCCTAAATCAGATAATTACACCACTGATACACACTACCATTCCCAATGTTTTATTTCAGTCAAGAACTGGTGTAATTTTTATGAAATATGATTACATTTAAAAATAACTTTTTGAATATATTTTGAAAATGTATTTCTGTGCTGAATTTTCAGCATCATTACTCTATTCTTCAGTGTCACATGATCCTTCAAAAATCAATCTGATATGCTGGTTTGCTGCTCAAGAAACATTTTTTTTTTATTATCAGTGTTGAAATCTGTTTTTTGGGAAAGGAAACTATCATACGATACTATCTTGTCTTACATGTTAAGTGTAACAAACTAAATTTGTACTTAAAACAATATAAAACGATTTTAAACTTATGTTAAAAACATAATACTGAATACATCAAGGAATTGTTTTGTTTAAAAACAATTTAGACAACACAAAACAAAAATAGTGATTTAAAAATTATATTTTGCATTGTTTTATTTTTTTGAATGTGTGTTAGTGTGCGCAGGGACATAGGGAGACATTTTGTGCATATCTGTGGTGTAAGTGTACATGTGTTTACATGCATGTTGGTTCCTGTAACTATCTGTGTCTCTGTGTGTGATCCCTCAGGAGAGAAAATGGCAGTGGGGTATGTCTAGACCTCCAGGTGATTGACACAGTGCCAGGAGCCAAGATAGAGGAAGAGCTAGAGACACATCATGTACTTGCTGGAAACCTCTACAAACCCAGGAGACGGGTACATATCCTGCCATACACACATCCTCTCACCGCTCAAGCTCTGAAGCATTATATTGTATCAGTGAAATGGGTGACACTTTGTATGATGTGTTTGCTTCTGTTGACCTCTCCGTCTCTATTCCTGCAGTACCAGTCCCACTACAGTCGCCACTTCATGACAGTGGGTGAAAAAGAGAGACAGGACAGGGAGGTGTTCCAGAGGAATATGCGCAACCGTCTGGAGTCCTTTAAATCCACTCGCTACAAGCGCCACAAGAAGGACCACAGTCAGAAAAAGGCAAGAGCTCAAAACTGCAGCAGAACACACTTATGTTGAGTTTGGTGGACCTGAGGGGAGGCCAAGGTAGGCTAAGACAGACAAGTGTGTGTGTGTGTGTGTAAGGTCAGCTGCCCAAAGGCAATGTA
This sequence comes from Sinocyclocheilus anophthalmus, assembly GCA_018155175.1. Taxonomy (NCBI): domain Eukaryota; kingdom Metazoa; phylum Chordata; class Actinopteri; order Cypriniformes; family Cyprinidae; genus Sinocyclocheilus; species Sinocyclocheilus anophthalmus. The sequence continues at coordinate 9,324 of JADLZN010011005.1, forward strand.
GAGACACGGGTAATGTTTGCAGTTACTGGTATGCATGACTAGCTAATGTGTGTGTGTCTGTGAATGTGCAAGTGCATGTTACCGAGAGAGAGAAAGTGAAAGGGAATGTTACAAGTATTCTTCAATATTAATACTTTTATTCAACAAAGATACATTAAATTAATTAAAAGTGACAGTAAAATAGAAATGTTTTCATAGAAGATTTCTGTTTCAAATAAATGCGGTTCTTTTGAACTTCCTATTCATCAGAGAATCCTAAAATGTATGATGCTTTCCACAAAAATATTAAGCAGGCACAACTGTTTTCATGTATACATTTACATGTAATCATTTAGCAGACGCTTTTATACAAATGAGGTAGGGTGGCCATGTGTGCCGATTATACGGGACACGTCCTGGCCAGGATTTTTATATTGCCTAAAACATCCAAAGTAGTTTGACCAATAACATGCAGGTATTGTGTATAATCGACCAATCGTGGTGCGTGAGAAGGTAAGATCTACAGAGAACGATCAAAGCGATGCAATTACGCGCACCTGTGGGTGTTTGTTCGTTCGTTTGACTTGAAGCGTCGTTGCGCACTGATAAAAAAAAGACACCAAAGTAGGTGCAAGAGCTATTTGAAAGCATAAGGAGCCGTCTGCTCTCCATAGCTCTCGTGAATGTCATACAATGATCTATCTGCACCGCGAAAACCTGGATATTTTAGGCAATATAAAAATCCTGGCAAGGATTGCGGCCCGTAAAAAATGCCCGTATGCGTCCACCCTACAAATGAGGAGAACAATAGAATCAATCAGACCAATAAGAGAGCAACAGTATACGAGTGCTGTGACAAGTCTCAGTTAGTCGTGCACAGTACACATAGCTAGGTTTTTTTTTAATAGAATGGAACAGTGTTTCCTAGCAACGACAACCGCGCTATAATCTAATGAGAACAGAAAACAAAACCCTTACAAGCTGCTGTCCTCTTCTGCTGCTCGACTGCTTCTACTTTAATACTAATTTTCTTAGCACCACCTCAGCAATTTGAATGATTTCTGAAAGATCATGTGACAGTAATGACTGGAGTAATGGCTACTGAAAATTTAGTTTTGTCATAGCAATAATTAATTACATGAAAAAATATTGAAATAGAAATTTAATATAATAAGTTTAATATACGTTAACTTTTAATACAAAATAAATGCAGCCTTGGTGAACACAAGAGACTTCTTTCAAAAGCATTAAATCTTACATTGGTATATATACATGCATACACACACATATTATATATATTATAATATCTATGCCATTATATATACAGTATGTGTGTGTGTGTGTGTTTGTGTGTGTTTAAATAGCTTATTAATCTATGATGATTAGATAATTTACTTTATTTGTTTAATATTGTTTTACAGCGGAAAGGGTCAGATGCTAAAGAGCAAGACACCAATGACAAACCCCGACGAAATGTCAGCTGGCAGGACAAAGGTTGGTTGTCAAATTAACTGTTAATTAAGCTATGTTCTGCTACTAAAAGTTCCCAGTGCATTGTGGGTAATATGTTTTTGCACACGTCTTCAGACCCAGCTGTGGTTCCAGTGGCATCTGAGGAGGATAAACATGATCCTTCTGAACCAGATAAAGATGACGATGTAGGCATCACTTTTGTGGCTCGCAAAGCCCCAGAAACACCAAAGGAGAGACCCAAATCAGGTGAAATATGATTATGAGAACTGATTGTTTCCTGTCCCCAACACTTCTATATCTTCTTGTGTCTCTTTCTGTTCTTTCAGTACCAGCTACACTGGATGTTTGTCAGAGCCCAGTTGCAGCCCCTCCATCGCCAACATGTGGAGAGAAAAACCTGCCGTGGAAAAGTGGCATGGGTTCCCTCCCTCCATGTGTGTCCGTAGAGGCAACTAAAATTATCCCTATAGACCTGCAGCAGGCTTGGAACCAGAGCATCTCCTCTCTGGAGAGCCTGGCTTCTCCTCCAGCACCTCCGGAGCCTCAGCACCCACGTGTTAGCACCCTCTCGAGGCTGGGAGGACCCCTGCGAACCCCAGCGAAGGGAAAAAGTAGTGGTAGTGCAGGATCAGGAAGTAATACAGGTTCCCCAAGTTCAGGGCAGTTCAAGTTCCCTACAGGGAAGGAGGAAGAGGAGGAAGGTGCCCTCTCTCAGCAGCAGCAGGAAATGCAGCCGCTAATGTCATCTTTGAGGCCGCCGCCACCACCTCCTCCACCACCTGCCGCGCAATCCGCCGGAAAGAGAAGGAATCCTTGTGTTTATCTTAGAAGTCTGGTGACAGTGCCACCTTCTGGTGCGGAGCCACAAAGCAGGAGGCCGACCCAGCTGTAAAATCTCCCTCTTTCCTGTTTTATCTTTTCACGACCCTCAATCACCTTACTGCAGACATTTACCTCCTCAGGCCAGACTTTGTTTTTTAGAAAGTCAGTAAATTCCTTTCTAAGAGACTATTAATTTGTTTTTTTTTAGCGCTAATAGGTTACGTGGGTTTAGAAATGGTTGATAGAGTTTGCTGAGGGTCCAATCCTTTGTGTACAGGGCAGTTCCTTTCACAGTTCCTTTTTTTCTTAGTTTGAAGTGATCTGCCCTGTATTATGTACCTCTGCATATGTGATTGTCAAAATGTACAACCACTGAACATATATAAGGCTAAACCACATTCCAAGGACCTACTGGGTGTGTCTGTCAAACAGTGTTTTTTTCACTCACATGAAAGAAAAGAAAATCACTTCATGGTTACTCATAACCTCACAGCTTTAATCAGCCAATCCATCTTAAAACAAAAATGAGTAATACTGAGGTCTTCCCTTTTCAGACTGGGATGACAAAGTAACACATTATAGAAAGCACATGAGGTTAAGGTCACACGTCTTCAATCAGAGCCATTATCTCTCAGTGGGTTATAAATATGCATAACAAATCCACACCCACAGCATTGGGTGACAAAAAACCCATGATGGTTGTCATCAGGAGCACTTATGCTGTGTACAGGATATATACGCTTCTATGCAGCACATTACCTGTTCTTTGTTGTTGTGTTTGGGCAAAAAAAGCAAGGTGTGTTCATTTATTTTGTATTTATGTATCATCTTCATGCCTTTTAATGCTTTTGCTTTCTGAATAACAGGGTTTTGTGAATCTGCATTTTAATCTACAAAGCTATATTCATAGCTCTTTTAATAACCAAAGTGTATAATGTTAATGTTTAACGTCATTTTTGTCCATCATTAATTATGACACTATATTTATAATCATGAATAATTAATTAAGGATCATCCAAATTTTATGTGCTTAATCAGTAGTAGGGGCCTGAAAAACTGTCACCATGTAAATTGTGTGCCTAATAATATTGTAGGTCTGATGTGATGCAAAATGTCTACAGAAATAATTTACAGAGGCAATGCACAGACTCATCTATATAATCTAATGCACTTATTTTAATGAGGTTTAGCATGATCAACCGTATGCAGGCACAATGACTTGGAGATGGATGTCATTTTTTGTTTTCTAAATATGTCGACTCTCGGTCTGTTGCTTTATACCACATCTTCATCCTACAATGGAACAGAATTTAGGTTTTGCACTTGGTTTAGCCCAATTGTACCTATGGTGTTGTTGAAGCTGCTGTCCTATTGTTTTGTATTGCTGTGTAATTCTTTGTATGTACTGATGATTGTTGTGCCTTGAGAGGGACAGTGGTAGATATTGAGAAAGAGACCTTGTTGATCTTTATTTTGCCTGTAAACAGTATGGAGTGGTTTAGTGCTACTGTATGTTGTCTTACTTGAACTTGTGTTAGCAGAAATGTTGCCCCAGTCATTTGACCCCATTGAAATTGAACTGGAATTAAATTATCCATCCATTAAATTTAAATTACATTTTAATCTCTTTTCTCCCAAATGTGTTTATTTTTGTAGGCATCTGTATTAGGTATCTGTGTGCCAAATATTGAGTTTGAATAGCTTCCTGGAATAAAGTTAACACAAGAGAGGACAGCGCTTTTGAATGACATTAGTGTTTGTCTCATCATTTCATGTTAATTTACCTTTAATGTTTAGACAAAAACATATCATTTATATATTCCAGACTGTCATATTTAGCTGGTCTCAGCTGGCTTTTCATTCATTTTTGGTAGATCCTCAGGAGGCCCATTGAAGGGAACCCTTTGGTGAATAATGAAGTTATATTCCCCCTTCAACCCAGGAGTCCCTGTGGTTTAGGCAGGGCTTCCCTAGACTGCCCTCAAAAGACTACAGCGCATTTATGTGCTAATGTGCCATTTTCTCTTCTTCCTCAAGCCCTGAAACAGAATCTCAGCCAGCGATGAAGTCAACACCGGCGAGAGCACAAAATTGAGATTAGTCCATTCCTTGTGAAGTTCACTCATTCTTGAATCGATTTTGCTTGACAATCCTCATAAGGCTGCGTTCTCTCGGTTGGTTGTGCATCTTTTTCTTCCACACTTTTCCCTTCCACTCAACTTTCTGTTAACATGCTTGGATACAGTGCTCTGTGAACAGCCAGCTTCTTTGGTTATGAATGTTTGTGGCTTACCCTCCTTTGTGAAGGGTGTCAATGATTGTCTTTCTGGACAACTGTCAGATCAGCAGTCTTCCCCATGGTTTTGTAGCCTAGTGAACCAAACTGAGACCATTTTGAAGACTCAGGAAACACTTTGCAGGTGTTTTGAGTTGATTAGCTGATTGGCATGTCACCATATTCTAAATTGTTGAGATCGTGAATTGGTGGGTTTTTGTTAAACGTGAGCCAAAATCATCACAATTAAAAGAACCAAAGATTTTTCAGTCTGTGTGCATTGAATTTATTTTCACAATTTGAGTTGAATTACTTAGATAAATGAACTTTTCCACGACATTTTTATTTATTGAGATGCACCTGTATATAATATTACATTTTAGTGGAACAAAATAACCAAATTAATTACAATGAATAAATACATTTAAAAAGTCTTTAGATCAAATTAAAATTACTTTCATGCACACAAAAATGTATAACACATTTTGACAAAACTTAATTTTAAATTTACAAATCATTTACATAAAATTAAGTTATTATATCTAATTATTTAATTTAATTTCACTAAAGCTGGGTTTGTCATATTTAGCTAACGTCTGGGGACATCTTTGCTCCAAAGCTCTTCATGTTAAGTAAACCCACACAAACACAAGCAAAGTCACTTGGTGAAATGAATGACATTTACTACTAAATACCAAGACTCCATTCAGACCTGTCAGCAGCGCCCTTTATAAATTATGAATGCTACCAGATGCAGAGTTTTTCAGCACATGACCACTGAAGATATATTTAGCAGGACTAATTAATATCAACTGGTTGATCCTGCTTTTAGAGTCTAATTTAGATTAAAGAGCACATAAACATGCATAGTCTCAAAGTGAGACATACAGCCCTCTGGCACCTGTTGCTTATGAAATTTATAAACTAACCAACATGGATTTGCTTAAATCCACATGCAGCCTGTTAGAGATGCAAAACCAACTGGTTTAAAGCAATTGCATGACTTTACAAGTCATTTAAAGGTATCTCTAACAAGCACAAATGCAATGCAGAATATGGCTCACACACACTGTGTCACTAGTCAAGGTGTTTGATGTTTGCTCAGAGTACACAGACTAGGCAAGGACAGCCAGCGCCTTTGGATAAGAATATGAATATGTCACACTGCACTGCGAATGATTTCACTTGAACAGCATTAAGAGCACATCTGCCAGCAGTGAAGCTTTCTTAAGCATTATATTTAGTGATGGCCGTTTCATTCTCTCACTGAGAGCATGAGCTGAGCTCAAACCAGACTCTTGCAAAACAAGGAAGGAAGAGATGTGAAAATTTGACATCAAGAGAAAAACATTTTTTTCACTGAATCAGCCATTTAGAGACTTACAGAACCACAAAGCATGAAAGTTTCAGTTTTGCTGAGTAGTAGAAACTTGAAATGCAACACTTTCAAAATTCCTTTTCAAATAAACAAGCCATCAACAACTCACTTTTCTGTACCAGGTGCATTTTCCCCAGTGGACATGGTGTATTTTGTTGTTTCTTGTCCTCTTCTGGGCTTTGTGGCCACACGAACACCTGCCTCAAGCGCTGTGAAGAGTTTTCTCTCAGAGCTCCAGAGGAAAGTCTCTCTCACTGCGTCTGAAGATGCTGCATGGATGAGGAAGGGTGGGAAACTCGAGCTGGCCGGGAATATGGGTCAGAGCTCGGCTCAATCTACACCTCGATTGGCACAAGTGGGTGTGTGATGTGAGAACACGGAGTTCTTGACTCCTCCTCGGGCTCACAGCAGGTTTAATGGCAGGAGACCAGAGCGAAGGGACAGGAGTTAGTAGCGCCATCCAGCGGTGGGGTGAAGGAGTGATCATATGACGCACGAACTATTTGTATGTAAATAATTGATTGTAATTTATTTATTTGAAATATTTGTTTAATAGGTAATTTCCCCCAAATTGTTTTATTTCTAAATATGTTAAATGCATACATTTAATTGTATCTAATATTTATTACTGTATTTATTTTATTATTTTTATTCATGATAGGCTAAATACTTGTGTGAATGAATCATAATTTTTTTTTTATAATTAAGTATTATAGTAATGTTATGATTAAATTATTTCAAGAACAAAATAATTAATATATAATAAATATATAAAATAATTACATTTATTTGTTATTTACTGTGTGTATGTGTGTGTGTGCGGGTGTGTTCGTGTCTAGTGTGTGTGTGTGTGTGTATAATGTGTGTGTGTGTGTGTGTGTGTGTTTTACCATGCGCAAATGTACAACTCAAACGTTTAAAAAAACACAAAGAAATACATATCAGGCAGCTTAAGTATAACACATCTAAGCATGTTCATTCTATAGACTTAGCTTTTCACACTTGCAAGGTTAAAATATCAACACAAACAAACAAATTAAATTAGGCTCTGTCTTTCTCTCTGGCTAGACTCATCCAGCCCGGCTCAGACACAGCCTCTTTACTTGCTCCTGTTGTGTTTTGGATAGATGGTCTTCCGTCTGTAAAACAGTAATCAGTGTTATTAAGGCATGCCCATCAACTAAGAAGAATCGTATGTTTCACTTTGGTTTTTATGTTATGTCTCTGAAATGATTGCTTTTGCATAACTCTTAGCAATAAATATTACTTTTGTACAACAAATTTTGTTTACAATTTCCTCTGTTTTCTTTGACTGACATGGCTGTGCTGTTATTTGAATGAGGTTTTCCCACTGAAGTCTGTTGTTGCTGTATCAACAATTTCACAGAAAACCACTGCTTAAATGGCATGTATATGTGACCCTGGACCACAAAACCAGTCTTAAGTGTCAATTTTTCGAAATTGAGATTTATACATCATCTGAATGCTGAATAAATAAGCTTTCCATTGATGTATGGTTTGTTAGGATAGGACAATATTTGGCCGAGATACAACTATTTGAAAATCTGGAATCTGAGGGTGCAAAAAAATCTAAATAATGAGAAAATCACCTTTAAAGTTGTCCAAATGAAGTTCTTAGAAATGCATATTATAACAAAAATTAAGTTTTGATATATTTACAGTAGGAAATTTACCAAATATCTTCATGGAACATGATCTTTACTTAATATCCTAATCATTTTTTGGCATAAAAGAAAAATCTATAATTTTGACCCATACAATGTATTTTTGGCTATTGCTACAAATATACCCAAGCGACTTAAGACTGGTTTTGTGCTCCAGGGTCACATATAAACAAACAGTGATTGGCTGCTGTACATGTTAGTCAGACTCTTCCTGTGCAAGTCAGCCATTCTTGTTCAGTATATAGTCAAAACTCTGATTAAGCAACTTTTATACTAGAAGATGCAAACAAAATGAGTCAAATTTAAAGCTACTTAAAATGCACTTTTTTGTTACTGTCATAAAAAAATCAGAATGCTATTCATGTGAGAACATTTTTGAGGGATTCGTAAAACAAACTGGTTCATTCAATATTTAATTGGGTAGAGTTATTTTACCATCATTGAGAAACTGTTATAGGTTTTATTAATGTATTTTAATATGTTGTTATTTGACATTTTACGTTTTCATTTAGATTTTTGTCAAAGTTTGAATAATTTTGTTGTATTTTTGTCTATTTTATCACTAGTTCCTCGAACTAAAAATTTTAATGAACCAATTCAACACATATATAACAAAAAGAAGAAATTATTTACACTCACAGTCTTGGGCGGCAAGCGGAAAGTCCAGGCTCTGTGAATCTAGTTTTTTGGGAACACTGGGTTTACTCTTTGAATTGCTGTCACACATATTCCTAAAGGTTTCTGCTTTCCCAGCATGCTCTTCTGAGACTTCTGTCACTGTATTAGACTCTAAACTGTACCGTTTGGTTTCATCCTTGATTTTGGAAACATCCGAGCGATATTTTAGTGACAGAGAGGTTGTGCGGAGCTGCACCCCAAAAGCACTCTTCCTGTCTTCAGGTTCCTCCGGTTTCTCTGTTTCCACATGTTCTGCAGCGCTGTCTGCCTTCCTAAGATTGGTTCCTGTTGTTGGTTTGGACATAATAGGTGGTGGTACTTCTCTACGAAAACTGCTTTTTCTCTCTTGCGTTTGATGGAGGAGATTCTGGAGCTCTGTTGGTTTTGTTTCTCTCACTTCATCGTTCTGCGACTCTAGATTGGGTTTGATGGGTTGGGTCTTGATTCCTGGACAATCTTTCAAATGACCCTCATTCTGCTTTGTCTCACTGGTTGTTCTGGAGCGATACTTTGCAGATGCAATTAAAAACTGGACTGATCCAGTGTTAGGTGCAATTTCGACTTCAGCTTCCCATGGTTTCGTTGAGGCCTCCTCAGCTCCTTTTGGAGACGGAGGGCTCCTTATTTCCATTTTGTGCTTTTTTAAGCGAGGCAGAGGTACAGGATGTGGTCTAAATGTTGCTTCCTCTTGGATGCTTTCCTTTTTCTCTGTGTCAGACACATGATTCTCACTTTGGATATCATTTCTATCATGTGTCTGGATAGGTGAATGGGCTCTCAATGACTCTATTTCTCTTGATGCTGCTGTAGATTCTGGAAGTCCTGAAAGTGACAGTGGACCTGAGGAGATCAAGCTAAAGTACATAGGCTGCAAATAAAGAGGGTTTGTGGTGACTTTCCCCTCAGTTTCAAGAGACTCTTCTGACTTCAGGATTTCAACACCCAGAGATGGGAAATTGATTTCAGTTCTGTTAGGGTTCTCCTCCTGGTCCTGTGCAGATTTTTCCGGAGTTGTCTCTGTAGGTTCTGGAGTGGTGGGTTTCTCTGTTAGCTCCAAATTCGGAGAGGAGTACAAGTAATGGTTTACTGTCTCAGTGGGCGTCATGGTTTCATCTTCTTCTTCAGACAGAACATTATCCAAATCACTGATGCTTTCTGAACGATGC